>CM051019.1:22058416-22075916 GCA_027704905.1 Muraenolepis orangiensis
CTATCTACCCTCTATCTACCTCTATCTACCCTCTATCTACTCTCTATCTACCTCTATCTACTCTCTATCTACTCTCTATCTACTCTCTATCTACCTCTATCTACTCTCTATCTACCCTCTATCTACTCTCTATCTACTCTCTATCTACCCTCTATCTACCCTTTATCTACCCTTTATCTACCCTCTATCTACCCTTTATCTACCCTCTATCTACTCTCTATCTACCCTCTATCTACCCTTTATCTACCCTCTATCTACTCTCTATCTACCTCTATCTACTCTCTATCTACCCTTTATCTACTCTCTATCTACCCTTTATCTACTCTCTATCTACTCTCTATCTACCCTCTATCTACCCTTTATCTACCCTCTATCTACTCTCTATCTAACCTCTATCTACTCTCTATCTACCCTTTATCTACTCTCTATCTACCCTTTATCTACCCTCTATCTACCCTCTATCTACCCTCTATCTACCCTCTATCTACTCTCTATTTACTCTCTATCTATCCTTTATCTACTCTCTATCTACCCTCTATCTACCCTCTATCTACTCTCTATCTACCCTCTATGTACCCTTTATCTACCCTCTATCTACCCTCTATCTACTCTCTATCTACACTCTATCTACTCTCTATCTACCCTCTATCTACCTCTATCTACCCTTTATCTGCTCTCTATCTACTCTTTATCTACTCTCTATCTACCCTCTATCTACCCTCTATCTACTATATATCTACCCTCTATCTACTCTTTATCTACTCTCTATCTACTCTCTATCTACCCTCTATCTACCTCTATCTACTATATATCTACCCTCTATCTACTCTTTATCTACTCTCTATCTACTCTCTATCTACCTCTATCTACTCTCTATCTACTCTCTATCTACCCTCTATCTACTCTCTATCTACCCTTATCTACCCTCTATCTACCCTCTATCTACTGCTATCTACCATCTATCTACTCTCTATCTACCCTCTATCTACTCTCTATCTACTCTCTATCTACTCTCTATCTACTCTTTATCTACTCTCTATCTACCCTCTATCTACTGTATATCTACCATCTATCTACTCTCTATCTAACCTCTATCTACCCTTTATCTACTCTCTATCTACCCTCTATCTACCCTTTATCTACTCTCTATCTACCCTCTATCTACTGTATATCTACCATCTATCTACCCTCTATCTACCCTCTATCTACTCTCTATCTACTCTCTATCTACCATCTATCTACCCTCTATCTACCCTCTATCTACTCTCTATCTACTCTCTATCTACCCTCTATCTACCCTCTATCCACTCTCTATCTACCCTCTATCTACTCTCTATCTACCCTCTATCCTCCGGCTCTGCGTAGCCTAAGAAGCACACCCTCTGGGGGTTCAGAGGGGTGAGAGGGGGAGAGGAGTGAGAGGGGTGAGAGGGGTGAGAGGGTGAGAGGGGTGAGAGGGGTTCAGAGGGGTGAGAGGGGTGAGAGGGTGAGAGGGGTGAGAGTGGTGAGAGGGGTGAGAGGGGTTCAGAGGGGTGAGAGGGTTGAGAGGGGTTCAGAGGGGTGAGAGGGGTGAGAGGGGTGAGAGGGGTGAGAGGGGTGAGAGGGGTGAGAGGGGTGAGAGGGGTGAGAAGGCGGTTCAGATGCTCCTCTGTGTGGGCTGTGGTCTGCATGCTGTTACTGACTCCTTGGTACCAGCAGCATCCCCGACCGTCACCGAAGGAGAGGGGCTCTGTTCTCTCTCTCCCCTCCACTCCCAAGGACAGCAGCAAGTAGGATTGAAGTGTGTGTCGGCATCAGTCTGTGTGCGTGCGTGTGTGCGAGTGTGTGTGTGTGCATGTGTGTGTGTGGATGGACTTTTATTTATTGCTTTTATCCAAAGCGCTTTACAATTCATGCCTCACATTCACCCAGTGGCGAAGCGTGTCTATCACAACTGGACTTTCTGTAGACCAGGGGTTCCCCAACTTTTCAGCCCGCGACCCCCAACATAACAGACCCCCCCCCCCCCCCACTGTCACCGGAGGGACTGGAACATTAAAAACAACGTGTGCACAGATCTTCACCATCGAGAACATCGTGAAGTCCAAGGGGGGGGGGGGTCCAACGTTTAGTCCAAGGGGGGGGGGGTGGGGGGGGTAATCGTGAATTGTGTGTGGCTTTTTTTTCCAGCTGCAAATGATAGTCGTGAATCTGTCGGAATCAGAATTCCTTTATTCGTCACCCTTACATATTAAACGGACTTACATAATACCCCCACTTTGGGAACCCCTGCTGTAGACCCCCCCCCCCCATTCGGAAATTCAGGTGTTCTAGTCAGACTGACGTCACGGAGGAGTCACTTTATGCCTTATCTCATTTAGGCAGATCAAGATTGTCGCAGCCAATTTCCAAGTGTACCCTAGTTGTAAAGCAGTGTCCATGTAGTGAAGTAACAGCCCAACAGACCACCACACAGGCTATCGGTTAAAGGGACGGTCTAACACGCTTCACGTGAAAAGGCTGAACGTAACTTTGGAAGTTCCAAAATAGCGATCAATAATCACCAAATGTCTCTGGCATATGTCTTGTCATTAGCACTTTCACCTGTCAAAATGAAAGTGAAAAGGTGAAAGTGCTAATGACAAGACATATGCAAATTAGGTGATTATTGATCGCGGGTTTGTAACTCTTAGTTACGTTAAGTCTTTTCACGTTAAGCGATGCAAAGAAAGATCAAGTCAAAACTCTCAATTCAAATGCACAACAATACTTAACAAACCCAAGACAGCCATTAACTAATCAGTCAACAAGTGTGTGGAAACAAAATGCAACAACCAGCTCAACGAGACGCAACACTGAGACAAAACCAGCAAAGACAAATGAGTCTCACTCACCAATGATGTTCACTTAAAGACCAAATCCATTCTCCTGTCCTTCTGGATGAATGGTGCGACCACCATCAGGTCATAAAGATGATCGCTTTTCAGATCCAAAATAAGTTGCCTTTCCAATTCCCTGCCCTCTGGTCGGTCCCAAACAGCAACACTCCCATCAGTAGAGCCTCTCGTGGCTAGTAGAGCCCGTTAGCCACGGGTATCTTTCCCAGTTGCTAGCCTGAAAATGGCGAACATAATCTGCTTTAACAACTTGATTCAGCTCAAGATTGTCAGGCGTTGGACGGCCTTTTTTAATAATGTCCATCTTTACATTGAATGGTCGTCTTGAAAATGGTTCCGACAATAAATCCGCAACGACATCATCTTCGCCTGTTGCCATTTTGATGTAAAATCCTACGTAGAAACAACGTAGCACTACGCTAGATCCCCTCTCGCTCCAGCCAGTAGACCTTCTAGCTCCCTATTGAGCTGTGGGGAAATCTGAAAGAATACGCCCATTGGCTACAAATCACTGGTATGATTGGTTGATCAAATTGTCAATCCAAACGTACGCTCTCATTCAGTCTAAGGGCCAAAGTCATCGGGAATACTTTGGTTGAAGGATATTCTTCCCAGCAACCTAGAAAATATCTGATTGGTTGCATTGTTTTTCCAACACAAAACCACTCAAATGCGTCGTGCATGGACCGAGAAAGACAAACAAATCAACGTAACACTGTAATATAACAGATAACAACACAGATACCATTCTCATTTAGTAATTTTATTAAATTGTATTACATTTTATTAAATTGTATTACTTTATTAATACAATTAATTAGATTGTTTTGGTTTCATCTGAGAGTTCCAGGGTCTTCTCTGAATACCTTGAAGGCCCTGACGCTTCACCACTGCATTCACCCATACATACGCTCATCCACCGACGGTGGAGTCAGCCATCAAGGAGACAGCCAGCACGTCAGGAGCAGTCAGGGTTAGGGGGTCTTGCTCAGGGAGACTTCCACCGTTTTTGCTAGGAGGAGGAGCCAGAGGAATCAAACCAGTAACCTTCTGGTTGTGAGACGACCGCTCTACCTCCTGAGCTACTGCCGCCCTATGTGTGTGTGTGTGTGTGTGTGTGTGTGTGTGTGTGTGTGTGTGTGTGTGTGTGTGTGTGTGTGTGTGTGTGTGTGTGTGTGTGTGTGTGTGTGTGTGTGTGTGTGTGTGTGTGCATCAACCAGATACACTACAACATAGTACATTGTGTTATATCAACCCGATAAGCTACAGCTTATCTCCAAGCATAGCATCAACAAACTACGCTACAACTTAGCTCTTAACGTAGCGTCAACCAGATATGCTACAACATTGTACATCGTGTAACATCAACCAGATAAGCTCCTAGCATTAGCTCTTAGCGTAGCATCAACCAACTACACTACAACTTAGCTCTTAACATAGCATCAACCAGATATGCTACAACAAAGTACATTGTGTAATATCAACCAGATAAGCCACAGCTTAGCTCTCAGATATTTATATACACCGGACACCCAGCATGGCCACCGCAAGCTACGCTACCACATAGCTTGTCACGTAGCATAAAGAAGCCTACATGGGGAACGTTTACAACCAGATACGCTACGTTATGAGTCCCTGTGGGGAATGACTGTTCTGCAGGTAACCCATCCTATGCTATGGGAGCAGAGGGCTGCTACACAGAGTAGAACAGTAGAGGCTCGTCCATTGAGGAAAAACATTTCAGAGAAAAAAAATAGTTAAATACACATACATTTAAAAGATTAATCTGTGAAAATACTGATTAAAAAGCTTTTTCTAACGCAGAGGGGGGCGGGTCATCATAAGGCTCTATCTCGTGTCATTCATTAATTCCATGTTCCAGAAAATGTGTGAGTCATTCATTTTAGTAATTCCAGGTTCCAGGTGCATAACGCCAAATTGACGACAATTTACGTGATTCACGTGCATTACTGGTTTTACTATATGATAGTATGTCTTATTTAATTAAATACATAAAACTCTTCCCCCTCAGATCACAATTGGTTTCAATTTTGTTTTGCCTGCTAAAATGACCACTAATAGACAGTCTAAATGACCCACTAATTCACTATCTAAATGACCCACTAATACACAGTCAAAAACTGATAGTTGAGAGAGAGAGAGAGAGAGAGAGAGAGAGCGAGAGAGAGAGAGAGAGAGAGAGAGAGAGAGAGAGAGAGAGAGAGAGAGAGAGAGAGATGGAGAGAGAGAGAGAGAGAGAGAGAGAGAGAGAGAGAGAGAGAGAGAGAGAGAGAGAGAGAAAAGAGAGAGATGGAGAGAGAGAGAGAGAGAGAGAGAGAGAGAGAGAGAGAGAGAGAGAGAGAGAGAGAGAGAGAGAGAAAGAGAGAGAGAGAGAGAGAGCGAGAGAGAGAGAGAGAGAGAGAGAGATGGAGAGAGAGAGAGGGAGGGAGAGAGAGAGATCAGAACACTGAGAGACGATAGATAGATTCACAGAGAGATGATGTGGATGATAGACGGCAGGTAGCTCGATATGTACCAGAACGCCCCAGACTAATTGCGCTGCTTGCAAAAAGACGGAAAAGTGGAATATAGAAGCATGCATACGGTGACTAACCGTAGGGGAGAAGAGGAGAGGGGGAACTTGAGGATGGAGGAGAAGTAGGAGATGGTAGAGGTGTCTCAGCTGCTGGCACGTGTAAGATGGCTTTGCGTGGGCTGTGGAGGTGATGCATGGGGTTGATAGGGAGAGGGGGAGGCTGCATCACTAAAACACATCCTTTAGCTGTGCCCCCTCCTCCTCCTCCTCCTCCTCCTCCTCCTCCATGGAGGCCAGTTAGTTTCCTCCAGCCTCTACCGCCTCAGTCTTCAGTGAAGTCTTCCAGGGGGCGGGTCTACGGCGCCACACTTGCTCCCAGTCGCAGAGAAGAAACCATAACCTAAACCCCTCCCCCCCAAAGGGTCCATTAAGTTATAGTGATGCTAGTGTGACTTTCTCAAGTGGTCCTCTCTCCCTTTTTGTCTTTATGGCTTTCTCGCTCCCTCCCTTTCTCTCTCTCTCTCTCTCTCTCTCTCTCTCTCTCTCTCTCTCTCTCTCTCTCTCTCTCTCTCTCTCTCTCTCTCTCTCTCTCTCTCTCTCTCTCTCTCTCTGAGTCAACAGGCTGTGCATTTCGATTATTCAACCTTGGCCCTTTTTATTTAAGTACATAATGTGCTTGCCATAAAAACCATTACGCCATATTTTTTATATAATGAGATTATTTAATGGTCATGCTTTCTCAAACCCTGAGTTCTAATGACGTGTGCCTTGTACCGTAAAACGGTTGAGAGTCCGTGACTTAGTCCATTGCACGGGCTGCTGCTGGTAACGACTCACTGTAATATATATATACGTATATATATATATATATTCTATATATATAAATATATATAGATGATATATATGTTTTGCCACAGCGCCGTGCCTCTACACACCTGGCGTCACTGCGAATATGCAGATCTATCGCACGATTGATGCACTTAACCCTATTATCTCAGGATCCACATCTACAAAATAAAAAGTTAAAAAACACACCTATTGCAAAATCCTCGACACAAAGCATATTCTTTTTTGTATATTTAATTTTTCGGGGGGGAAGGAAGAGGTATACCCCATAAGATACCCCCCCCCCCCACACCACACACCACACACACACACACACACACACCACACACACACACACACACACACACACACACACACACACACACACACACACACACACACACACACACACACGGTGATGTTTTGTCTCCTCCATGTCACACTGGGCTGGCTCAGGGCCGGCCGTCCAAACCAAACAGGATTCTGTCTGGCAGCCATTCTTCTGGCACCACACCGGTATATGGATATCCAGCTGTCAGCCGAGTAGAAGGGGGGATGAGGGAGTGTGTGCGTGTGTGTGTGTGTGTGTGTGTGGTGTGTGTGTGTGTGTGTGTGTGTGTGGTGTGTGTGATATTGTTGTTGTCAGCCATGCTTTCTGTTGACGTTTTGCGTCATGCACCTGGCACGCATTGAGGTCGGAACTCGAAAGTTTCAAGTCTGAAATATTCGAGTTGTCTGGGACGCGAGATTAATTAACATAGATCCTTCTTGGTGATGACCCGCCCCCCAAAAAACTCTGATTGGCTATTGACCAGCGCAGGGAGCTCTGCTGATTGGTTCACAGCCTCTGGCTAGACCCGCCCTAAGGGAGGATGGTCCTCCCTTAGACACACTCATGTTAAAACACAGGACTTGGATACTCTTATAATGGACTTCAAGGATGGACCTCTGTGCAGTAATTTTCAATGGCGGTAGGGGGCGCTGTTGGTTCTTTGACACGGGGTCATGATTGTAGTGCCTTCGAACATTTTACAAGTCACTATTTGGCAAATAAATAGAAGAATGCTTATTTTTTTGCAGCTTGTTTTCTAATGAAACGGTTCCATTTAAAGAACACAATTATTGTTTTAATGGAAAACAAAACGTTTATTTATCTTTGCCTGAAGCGGGGGAAAAAAATGCAAACTGCATGCAAATGCACTGAATTGATGACAGTTAAGCCAGTTTGAACCAGTTTTGACATCACCACCACAGCCAAGTATAAATACCCACGTATCAAAGCTCTATATAATGCCTACATTTAAAGCCCATGTCCTTTAAACTCTGCTTTTAATTCATATTCAAGTAGTTTGAAAAAGTTTTCCCTCTCCAGCGATGGGCATGACTAACATTGCTAGTTATTCTGCTATGTTGTGGCTAATGTTTATGGATATTTTGATATAGTTCCCTTCCCTGTTGTAAAAACGAACCAAAAACCCCAAAAGGATGGTAATACAGTCTGTAAGGCTGGATAATTCTCACTGTAGAAGCAGGAATAATTTGTATATGTTAATAAAAGCCACTATTCAACTCCCCCTGGATCAATATTAGACAAGAAGAAGAATGTCTGTCTTTAGTGGGAGTAAAAAAAGCTTATGAAATAAAACCAAACTGACTTGGGTGGAATGAAGCTCAGTGTGAAGGCACGCTGATATATATTTCATATATATTTTGATATATATTTGATATATATTTGATAAATATTTGCACTATTCCGTCTTGACATGCCAGTAGGTCTGTCTGTACTGTCAATCGAAAAACCTGTCAATCGAAAATCTAGAGGATTGAATCCTGCCTGTGCACGTGATTCTGTGGACCTGCAGGGGGCACTGTGGAGACACAGAAGACAGAGAGGCCGTAGAAACCCTGATACAGTCGTAATGGTAAGCTAGCGTCCACTAGCTTAGCTCCCGCTCTAATTGAGGCCAAATGGGATCGACTTTATAACGGGGCTTTAGAACTTCCTCGCTGCCAGGACTGCAAGGTAAGGCCGGCCATAGGAGTTCAACTGAACCTCCTTTGTGTTGAGACAAGGCTGAAATGTTTCTACTGGGCTGCTCCACCTCCACCATAAACAAATGCCAGTCATTTAATCTCCGCTGCTCTGTATCTCACATGCTCCTTTTAAAGGGAACTATGACGTTTCCCCAGAGGGTGTGAGCTAGTGGGGGACCCTACACGCAGGGCCTCTCTTTAAAATACACTCATACAGAGACATGTGGGAATTATTGTGTTGACTGCAGAGTCACACCCCATGAAAACTCACCTCTTCACAAACACTACCCGGATCCTTCCTCCTAGCGCATCCTCTTATCACTTTTTACTAGTAGTAGATTGATTGTTTGCGTATTAATTAGTTAGTTAGTTCGATATTGTGATATTGTTTTATTGTTTGCAAACTTATTGTACTTTTACCTGAACTTATTGCACTTCTACCTGAGCACTGGTTCAGTTCTTGGAGACTTGTTAGGAATTAAATGCACTTTGACTTCGTGACGAGTTGTTCTCTTACCTTCCTTTGTTGAAACACACTATTGTAAGTCGCTTTGGACAAAAGTGTCTGCTAAATGACTGGAATGTAATGGAATGATATTTATCTCTTTGGCTAACCTGTTTCTTTAAACACAAACCGTATGAAGTTGAACTCTTAAGAGACCATGTCAGCTTGCGGTGGACGTGCTGGATCCAGTTGAAGATCCACACATTGGTGGTCATTGTTGCACACATTTATGAGTTATTGTGTCGATATTTATCTCGCTATAATATTTAGATTGTAGCCTTAGTAGACTGTTGAAGTTGAATTTGACTGAGTCTAGACTTCCCTCTACTACCAGCACAGCGGTAGAGAGAACATGTGTGAATGTGTGAACAGAGATAATAAATGAACACATGATGATCAGTTCCCCCCAAAGGGAGATGGAGAGACACACACATTGTTCTCTCATTACATACCAATATGTCAGTCGTGACTACTTAGTCGTATTGTTGATTGTTATCGACTGCGCAAGCGGGGTTACAGAAAGGCCCAGCGATGACCTCTGTTTGGGAAAAATATGAACAGCCCTCATCAGCCCTCAGCCCTCAGCACGCTGGGAAATACTGTATGTGCTTTAGTTGTGTCTCTCTTTTGTGTTGTTAATAATGTGTGCAACATGCTGCATTGTTGAGTTGGTGTTCATGTTTTTCCGTGGGTCGATGCTGTGTAGGCCTGACACTTTAGGCGTTATTGTGTGAAGTGCTGCACCGTTCAATGGAGGCATGAGATGATGTCCTTCAAGCGTGAATGAATGAATGAATGAATGAATGAATTAATTAATTCATTAATGAATGTTCAAACCCTCTCCACACCTCAACTGAGAAGTACTCCTCTCAGAACCCCGGACCCCAGCAGACTAGACTCACTAAACCATCACACAAAGTCAGATGCAACGTTGTGTAAAAAAAAGAAAGAAAGAAGAAGCCAAAGCCGTTTAGCCTATCAGTAGATGTGTCTGAAGGAGATAGAGGAATACGGAACAGATAGCAATTCAAAATGTTACCAAGGAAATGTGCCTTTTGACAGGCGAGGTCCAGACAGACGAAGGCCTCGGAGAGACATTAAAATGACACTGTCATACTTTGCTGGACTTTCTGGACTCATATTCATTACTCTTTACAGTTTTCTGCACTGCTCTGCACTGTACTGCACTGTATTCATAATGCTGCTGCACTACTGGCAATGTTAAATGCTTTAAATGCTTTTTGCACAATGTAACACATATCATCCATCAATCACTTTATTGTTGTTGTTATGTTAATCTTATTTATTTATTGTGAATAGTATTTTTATAGTATTGTTCTAAGAAAGTCCCACTGCGGGAGGGAATGGGGAGTGAGCATTCCAAAAAGCCTCCTCAAAGTGGAACTCTCTCGTCTGTCACAGTGGGAGACTTTGGTAACACTTTCTATGAGGCCCAGGTCTATAATGTTTTATAATCAATATATAGATTATAATGATAATTAAATATATATTTGTATATGTATGTATATATTCTGTATATGTTTTTATATATATATATATATATATATATATATAAACTGTAAATTGAGTACTATAGTGCTATTAGCAGATTCTAACGCATTATAAGTATGTTTATAGTGCATTATAGTCATGGGCATCATAGAAGGTGTAGCCAAAAGTTGTTGATGAAAGAGGATGATAAGGTTCTGTATATTAAACTGTTTACCTGTGTATCGTCTCTGGCTTAAAGCGTTAGCCACATATTTTTTTCAACAGGCCAATAAAACAGTATGTGCTTGTGTCTGTTTGTGTGTGTGTGTGTGTGGGCGGGGGGGGGGGGGGGGGGGGAGGGGGGGGAGGGGGGGGGGTGTATGTGCTTGTGTCTGTTTATGTGTGTGTGTGTGTGGGCGGGGGAGGGGGGGGGGGTGTATGTGCTTGCGTGTGTTTGTGTGTGTGTGTGTGTGTGGGCGGGGGGGGGGGGGGAGGGGGGGGGTGTATGTGCTTGCGTGTGTTTGTGTGTGTGTGTGTGTGGGGGGGGGGTGTATGTGCTTGTGTCTGTTTGTGTGTGTGTGTGTGTGTGTGGGGGGGGGGTGTATGTGCTTGTGTCTGTTTGTGTGTGTGTGTGTGTGTGTGGGGGGGGGTGTATGTGCTTGTGTCTGTTTGTGGTGTGTGTGTGTGTGTGGGGGGGGTGTATGTGCTTGCGTGTGTATGGGTGTGTGTGTGTGTGGGGGGGGGGGGGGGGTGTATGTGCTTGCGTATGTGTGTGTGTGTGTGTGTGTGTGTGGGGGGGGGGGGGTGTATGTGCTTGCGTGTGTTTGTGTGTGTGTGTGTGTGTGGGCGGGGGGGGGGAGGGGGGGGGGTGTATGTGCTTGCGTGTGTTTGTGTGTGTGTGTGTGGGGGGGGGGTGTATGTGCTGTGTCTGTTTGTGTGTGTGTGTGTGTGTGTGGGGGGGGGGTGTGCTGTGTGGGGTGTGTGTGTGGGGGTGTATGTGCTTGCGTGTGTATGGGTGTGTGTGTGTGGGGGGGGGGGGGTGTATGTGCTTGCGTGTGTATGTGTGTGTGTGTGTGTGTGTGTGGGGGGGGGGGGGGTGTATGTGCTTGCGTGTGTATGGGTGTGTGTGTGTGTGTGGGGGGGGGGGTGTATGTGCTTGCGTGTGTATGGGTGTGTGTGTGTGTGGGGGGGGGGGGGGTGTATGTGCTTGCGTGTGTATGTGTGTGTGTGTGTGTGTGTGGGGGGGGGGGGGTGTATGTGCTTGCGTGTGTTGTGTGTGTGTGGTGTGGGGGGGGGGGGGGTGTATGTGCTTGCGTGTGTATGGGTGAGCTCTTTGGCCGTGTGTCGGCCAGGTGTAGGTGGGACCCAAAAGCAGAGGGACAGAAGCCAGGGACAGACAGGTGCTTTAATGATATCAAAGGTACAAACTGGGCAAGGCATGCATGAGGTCGTAATTCGGGTGATGGTCAAAAACAGAACATAAGACATGATACTTAACGTGATATGAGGCTTTTCGAGAATCAGAGTGTGTATGTGTGATAATCTCAAAGTGTGAGTGTGCGGGGTAGGCTGAAATAGCATGGTTAACTGTGATGCGCTGCAGCTGTGGGTGAGAATGAACAAGGGGGCGTGGCTATCCGGGAGCGTGTAGTGGGAGGAGACAGGAGTGTGGAACGTGATTAGGGGGCGTGGCTATCCGGGAGCGTGTAGTGGGAGGAGACAGGAGTGTGGAACGTGACAGTGGGCTTATAATCTGTCATGGTATTGATATTTGCAGCTATTTTTGAACATTCATCAAAAATTCATACAGTTGAAGAGCAATACATTAGTCGAGCAGTATGGAAATCGTGAAATACTGTGAGATCTTAAATATTGAGAGAGAGAGAGAGAGGAGAGAGAGAGAGAGGGAGAGAGAGAAGAGAGAGAGAGAGAGGAGAGAGAGAGAGAGAGTGACGAGAGGACGAGAGAGAGAGAGAGAGAGAGAGAGAGAGAGAGAGGAGAGAGAGAGGAGGAGAGAGAGAGAGAGAGAGAGAGAGAGAGAGAGAGAGAGCGAGGAGAGAGAGAGCGAGAGAGAGAGAACATTTGAATTTAAAAAGCTCTTTATTGAATCAAATAAAGGATTGAGAAACAAGAACGAACCAAGATGCTTGTAGTACCTTTTAAAAAAAGAAAATAACTGAGCTAAATTAGAAAGACACTTTTTAGACATAATTCATCTTCATTTTTTAAGGTACACAGCACTCTTCCCTGAGTCCAGAAGAGGCTTAAGGCGTAAGCATAAGCATGCTCTACCCTTATCCTAGCCGCCACCAGTCCTTTCAACACCTGGACTGGGTCTACAGAGCCGCTTTCCTGCATTTTGTTTTTCCTTGTCAGCCAAATGGCCAATTTAGCTGTCCCTGAGATGTAATTGATTAGGGTGTGTTTTATTAATAGGTGTGACCCAGTCCGGTCCATGTCACCTAAATTACATAAGAAAAATAGCTTACTATAACCAAGGCTATAACCAAGGCTATAACCAAGGCTATAACCAAGGCTATAACCAAGGCTACAACCAAGGCTATAACCAAGGCTATAACCAAGGCTATAACCAAGGCGATAACCAAGGCGATAACCAAGGCGATAACCAAGGCGATAACCAAGGCGATAACCAAGGCTATAACCAAGGCGCCAGCTTTCCTCAGCAGCAGTTCTGCCGTTCTAACCACCGGCGTCCACAGTCATAACAAATATTTTGTGCTGCTTGAAGTCTAAAAGCCTTCACCCTGGAGGGAATGTCTATAAGGCCCTGTCCACCCCAGGTAAATACAGCACAGCCGCTCATGTCCAGTGTTGTCCAGACCACAATAAATCCACAATAGTCTCTCTAATTACAGACCTCTTTAGTTTATCCCTCCCTTCATTAATATTTAATGAGCCAAAGATTATGCTATACATAGAGGGAAAAAAAGAGGAAAAAGAGATGAAGAAATTTACGAAAATACCTGTGAGACATGATCATTTTATTTGCTTAATTTTGCTTTCTTGGTATTCTTGGCTTTACTTATTCTAAGAGTTTTTCTCGTGGAATATTTCTTCAGTCGAAAACTTTTTTTTCATCCAGCAGGTCAACCCTAACAAGCTTCTGCATAGTTACAACAGTCCAAATACATTTCTCCTGATCCTGGAAGTGGTCCTTAATTTTGACCGGCTTTCCAAACGTATCGTCGGTGGTTGATATGGTTGATATCATCTAACGAATACACATCCTCACTTCTACCGGTTAAATCGGACAAGCTCTCAGCTTCTGATTCGTAAACCATATCCTCCACCTCGCTGTTCTGGCTTGGAGTAACACCATCACCTGGTCCCACCTCCCTGCTGCTCACCACCCCGCTACCACCATCACCTGGTCCCACCTCCCCGCTGCTCACCACCCCGCTACCACCATCACCTGGTCCCACCACCCCACTACCACCATCACCTGGTCTCACCTCCCCGCTGCTCACCACCTCGCTACCACCATCACCAGGTCCCACCTCCCCACTACCACCATCACCTGGTCCCACCACCCCACTACCACCATCACCTGGTCTCACCTCCCCACTACCACCATCACCTGGTCCCACCTCCCCACTACCACCATCACCTGGTCTCACCTCCCCACTACCACCATCACCTGGTCTCACCTCCCGCTGCTCACCACCTCGCTACCACCATCACCAGGTCCCACCTCCCCGCTACCACCATCACCTGGTCCCACCTCCCCACTACCACCATCACCTGGTCCACCTCCCCGCTGCTCACCACCTCGCTACCACCATCACCTGGTCCCACCTCCCCACTGCTCACCACCCCACTACCACCATCACCTGGTCCCACCTCCCCGCTACCACCATCACCTGGTCCCACCTCCCCACTACCACCATCACCTGGTCCCACCTCCCCACTGCTCCCACCCCACTACCACCATCACCTGGTCCCACCTCCCCACTACCACCATCACCTGGTCCCACCTCCCCACTACCACCATCACCTGGTCCCACCTCCCCACTACCACCATCACCTGGTCCCACCTCCCCACTACCACCATCACCTGGTCCCACCTCCCCGCTGCTCACCTCCCCACTACCACCATCACCTGGTCCCACCTCCCCACTACCACCATCACCTGGTCCCACCTCCCCGCTACCACCATCACCTGGTCCCACCTCCCCACTGCTCACCACCCCGCTACCACCATCACCTGGTCCCACCTCCCCACTGCTCACCACCCCACTACCACCATCACCTGGTCCCACCTCCCCGCTACCACCATCACCTGGTCCCACCTCCCCACTACCACCATCACCTGGTCCCACCTCCCCGCTACCACCATCACCTGGTCCCACCTCCCCGCTACCACCATCACCTGGTCCCACCTCCCCGCTACCACCATCACCAGGTCCCACCTCCCCACTGCTCACCACCCCGCTACCACCATCACCTGGTCCCACCTCCCACGGCTCACCACCCCACTACCACCATCACCTGGTCCCACCTCCCCACTGCTCACCACCCCACTACCACCATCACCTGGTCCCACCTCCCCACGGCTCACCACCCCACTACCACCATCACCTGGTCCCACCTCCCCACTGCTCACCACCCCGCTACCACCATCACCTGGTCTCACCTCCCCACTGCTCACCACCCCACTACCACCATCACCTGGTCTCACCTCCCGCTACCACCATCACCTGGTCTCACCTCCCCGCTGCTCACCACCCCACTACCACCATCACCTGGTCCCACCTCCCCGCTACCACCATCACCTGTCCCACCTCCCCAAAAAACACACACCCACACCGATATAAACATTCGAACAACATGCTTTGTTGTTCGAAGCCTTTGTGACATATTAAAAGTAAGATGTTTGGCGAACTAGTGTTCCTTTCCCATTTTTACATACAATTAACAAGAGCACTTGTAAACACCTAGCTCCCCTCAGTGGGGCTTCAGCCGACTGAGGAGAGTGAAGCAAATGCAGAGGATGTGTGTACCAAATGTCAGAAGAAAAGTTTCAAAATTAATAAAAATAAATACTCCCCAAAATACACAGCTGGTACATGCATGATCGGCATGAACACCAAGCTTTAAAGTTTTAAATAAAAAGCCCTACCGTATCATGTAGAGAAAATATGAAAAAGATACGGAGGAAAGATCAGAAAAAGAATAGAAACTTTCAAATCTTCCGCCAAACACTCACCACACACTCGTTCACCCCCGTGCTAGAGAGAGAGAGAGAGAGAGAGAGAGAGAGAGAGAGAGAGAGAGAGAGAGAGAGAGAGAGAGAGAGAGAGAGAGAGAGAGAGAGAGAGCTCAGGTGCAGAGAGCATCACCTCAAACGACCCCGTCACATCCTGCATGAAGAAATGAGGCTGATATTTATTTGGTATTCAGTCGTGTTCACAACCTGTTCTCCTGGACTCACTAAGTTCATTAGGCTCCAGGACACAGAAGGCCCCCGGTAAACCATAAAGGGGCGTGGCATGCATATAGCCATCTCTTCTCGTTCTGTTATCAGCGACATGCTTTACTCAGCCCCCCGTGGGAAAGGTTGCTTGCATGCTTAGTGGAAGTAGAGTGTAAAGAGACTATGTCTCTCTCTCTCTCTCTCTCTCTCCTCTCTCTCTCTCTCTCTCTCTCTCTCTCTCTCTCTCTCTCTCTCTCTCTCTCTCTCTCTCTCTCTCTCTCTCTCTCTCTCTCTCTCTCTACAGCCTGTGATTGTGCAGAGAGCCTCGCTCCCCATCCTGACCAGGTGGACCTGAGGCTGTTGCACTAAGCAAGGAGGCAGCCTATCATTTTGGCTGAGGCTAATGGGTTATTTCTCACCTCCACTGAGCATCACTCTGCCATCTGCTGTGGGGAGTCTTCTGGTCCTCTCTCTACTGCTCTTTCTCTCTCTCTGTCTCTCTCTTTCTCTACATCTCAGCCTCTCTTCCAACACCCTCCCTGTATCTCTCTTTCTGTCCCCCCTCCCCCCTCTCTCTCTCTCTCTCTCTCTCTCTCTCTCTCTCTCTCTCTCTCTCTCTCTCTCTCTCTCTCTCTCTCTCTCTCTCTCTCTCTCTCTCTCTCTCTCTCTCTTTGTCTCACTCACTCTCAGTCTTTCAATCTCTCAACCCCCTCCTCTCTCTCTCTCTCTCTCTCTCTCTCTCTCTCTCTCTCTCTCTCTCTCTCTCTCTCTCTCTCTCTCTCTCTCTCTCTCTCTCTCTCTCTCTCTCTCTCTCTCTATAAATATAATGAATACGTTTTAACAATCTTCTTCTGTCTGTGGTTGACCTTGCTGGTGAGGTGATGGACATCTGGAGAGTGTTCTGGAACTGGACCGGTAAGGAGGCTCAAACTAGTATCCATCTCTGCTGCTGTCAGACAGCATGTCATGATGACTTCTCACACAGGTGTGCTGGTCTGTGTATGGAATAATAATACCACAGACAACGCAACAAAGCCCTGGGACTTATCTGCGGAGATCCGGAGGGACAAAGGAGAGCGGGGGGAGGGGAGCCACACCAAGCCCCGGGGGGAGGGGAGCCACACCAAGCCCCGGGGGGAGGGGAGCCACACCAAGCCCCGGGGGGAGGGGAGCCACACCAAGCCCCGGGGGGAGGGGAGCCACCAAGCCCCGGGGGGAGGGGAGCCACCAAGCCCCGGGGGGAGGGGAGCCACCAAGCCCCGGGGGGAGGGAGCCACCAAGCCCCGGGGGGAGGGGAGCCACCAAGCCCCGGGGGGAGGGGAGCCACACCAAGCCCCGGCGGGAGGGGAGCCACACCAAGCCCCGGGGGGAGGGGAGCCACCAAGCTCCCCTCCCCTCCGCAACAACAAGCACGCCCGCAGGAGAGGGTCCAGTGGCGGCCTACTGGTTAGGACACGCCGGAGGCGATGGAACCCAGCCCTACCGAGCATTCTCCTCGCCAACGTCCAGTCTCTCGCAAACAAGTCAGACGAACTGAACTGTCGTATCGCCTCGCAGCAGGACATCGGGGAGTGTTGCGCCATGATTTTTACGGAAACGTGGCTGTCTGCTTCCTGACGAAGCAGTGCAACCATGGTGAACAACAGCTGCTGCTGCTTGGTGAACAACAGCTGGTGTACGTTCAGGTGCTTTCTCAACATTGCTTATCTAATCTGGAATTACTGACTTTAACCACTGCAATTTAAAAATAGTATTACCAAACACCTCTCATGTCCGACCAGACAGAACAAGACTCTTGA
>CM051019.1:22088416-22095916 GCA_027704905.1 Muraenolepis orangiensis
ATGGCCCTGACACCACCTAGAAACCTGATGGAAGAGAGATTGTGGACTTTTTGTGGACCACCTGGGCACGTTTCAGGCTTGTGGGAAAAAGGAAACCTACAATCTGTGGGTAAAGGTTCTGAATCTCGGGTCTCTGGCGGGGGTCAAGGAGTCGAGGTGGGCCGAGTTCCTGGGGACACTTCCCCGAAAGACAGGTGCCTGTACAAGCTGCCCGTGGAGAAGCGAACAGCAGACCTACAGTGGAGGATTGAGCATGGGGCGATAGCCACCAATAGGTACCGAGCGCACCTTGATCCTTATTCTTTGTTCAGAGGTTGAGACTTTGGAGCATTTGTTTATCCAGTGTCCTCGGCTGTCAGCCTTGTTTATACTCCTCAAAAGCTGGTTCCAGGGCCTTGGGGAGGAGTTTTGTTTTGTTTTATTCATCTTTGGCCCAAAATACTCTGTTAAGAAGAAGGGTGTGCACACCCTTTTGAACTTTCTATCCGGTGCTGCTAAGCTGGCTATCTGGCTGACAGGCAGGAGCCCAGTGCAGGGTGTGGGGAGCGGGGCGCTACAGGAGCCCAGTGCAGGGTGTGGGGAGCGGGGCGCTACAGGAGCCCAGTGCAGGGTGTGGGGAGCGGGGCGCTACAGGAGCCCAGTGCAGGGTGTGGGGAGCGGGGCGCTACAGGAGCCCAGTGCAGGGTGTGGGGAGCGGGGCGCTACAGGAGCCCAGTGCAGGGTGTGGGGAGCGGGGCGCTACAGGAGCCCAGTGCAGGGTGTGGGGAGCGTGGCGCTACAGGAGCCCAGTGCAGGGTGTGGGGAGCGGGGCGCTACAGGAGCCCAGTGCAGGGTGTGGGGAGCGTGGCGCTACAGGAGCCCAGTGCAGGGTGTGGGGAGCGGGGCGCTACAGGAGCCCAGTGCAGGGTGTGGGGAGCGGGGCGCTACAGGAGCCCAGTGCAGGGTGTGGGGAGCGGGGCGCTACAGGAGCCCAGTGCAGGGTGTGGGGAGCGTGGCGCTACAGGAGCCCAGTGCAGGGTGTGGGGAGCGGGGCGCTACAGGAGCCCAGTGCAGGGTGTGGGGAGCGGGGCGCTACAGGAGCCCAGTGCAGGGTGTGGGGAGCGGGGCGCTACAGGAGCCCAGTGCAGGGTGTGGGGAGCGGGGCGCTACAGGAGCCCAGTGCAGGGTGTGGGGAGCGGGGCGCTACAGGAGCCCAGTGCAGGGTGTGGGGAGCGGGGGCTTCTGAGAGCCAGGCTGAGGGTGGAGCACACCTACTACCACCTGATGGACAACATACAGGCCTTCAGCCACATGGGGGCTGTGGGGGGGGGGGGTGCTTGTGCTCTGTGGGGGGGATGGTGAGCTGATACTCCATATATGCCTCTCCTCCTCTCCTCTCCTCTCCTCTCCTCTCCTCTCCTCTCCTCTCCTCTCCTCTCCTCTCCTCTCCTCTCCTCTCCTCTCCTCTCCTCTCCTCTCCTCTCCTCTCCTCTCCTCTCCTCCCATCTCCTCTTCTTTCCTCTCCTTCCATCTCCTCTCAACTCCTCTCCTCTCCTCTTCTCCCATCTCTTCTGCTCTCCTCCCATCTCCTCTCAACCCCTTTCCTCTTCTCTCCTCTCTTCTCATCTTCTCCCTTCTCCTCTTATCTCCCCCCCACCCTCTCCTCTATTTCCTCCTCTCCTACCATCTTCTCTCTGATCCTGTTCTGTATTACATGAGGCTGGTTAGTGATTAGCGCTACACCTGCCTGTAATGAACCTGTAAAGAACAAAACAGGAACATCACGGACGTAGCACTGCCTGCATCAAAAAGCTGCGTTCGTACACAACATCCAGAGCCTCTTATAGCCATGTCCTATGGACACGGTTATGAGATGTAGCATTGATGCATGTGCAGAGCCTACTGCTGTAGGGTGAAGAGTATGTCTCCTGCTTGTACTGTCTAGGGTGGAGGATACACCGCTATAGAGATGTGCAATATGGTGAAGAGAAAAAAAGGGGGGGGGAAGAGGGGGGAGGGAGGATGAGGGGCGCAACCAAGCAACCGTTCTGGGAATGGTTGCTTGGTTGCTTGATCATCTTATTGATTAGCGCAGCGACCTAAGTCACTGGAAGCCAGTGAGCACTTGAGTGATTGATTATGATTGATTATTGGTATCAGGGAGTGTCATCTGCCAGCGGCGGATAATGAAGCCACTGGCTGAGGGGGAACGGCCCTCATCAAACCCCCTGCCTCGGGACCAGAGATAACTACACTACACACGGCAGGGTGTACTCTGCCATGTGTGTGTGTGTGTGTGTGTGTGTGTGTGTGCGTGTGTGTGTGTGTGCGTGGGTGTGCATGTGTGTGTGCGTGTGTGTGTGTCCCCCTCAGCTTTGTGTGTCTGCATTTGTGTGTGTGTTTGTGTGTGTGTCTGTGTGCGTGTGTGAGTGTGCATATGTTTATTTTTTTGCTTGCATGCATGAACATAAACATGCATGAGCAAGCTTGTGTGTGTGTGTGTGTTCGTAGATGTTTGTGTGCGTGTGTGTGCGTGCGTGCGTTTGCGTGTGTGCGTGCTTGCACGCGTGCATGCGTGTTTGTGTGTGCATGCGTGTGTGTACATCTGAAGACGTAGGAGTGAGGAGCCCCTGTGTGCCGTCTCTCTTGTAATTATCCTTGTTGTTGCAGCCCAATGCACACAAGCTGACTCCATCACATTCATATTTCATGGAGATGAAGGAGAGCATTGTTGGAGGAACAACAGCATCCGTGCCCATCATTCATTGTGGACCACATATTTGTGGACCACAACATTCCTTTTCCTGGCATGGCCTTCCTGGTGGATATAAAGTACGGACCTCGTTGATAAGCTTCTCTCTGTGTGATTACACACCTCAAAACCCGGCTGTCGGTTACTCTCCTCACTTCAGTCTGCAGCACCGTGGAGGTGGACAGCAACACCTGCTAATGCTGCTTCTCGCCATGGCAGTGACGCTGTGTGTGTTACTGTTACTGTGTGTGTGTTGCTGTGTGTGTGTGTGTGTTGCTGTGTGTGTGTGTTGCTGTGTGTGTGTTGCGGTGTGTGTGGGTTGCTTTGTTTGTGTGTGTGTGAGTCTGTGAGTGTGTGTGTGTGTGTGTGTGTGTGTGTGTCTGTGCTTGGGAGTGGGCATTCTGCATGTGTGCATCATCTCAAGAGAGTTAGGGTGAGAGTTAGGGTTAGAGTTAGGGTTAGGGTTAGGGTTAGTGTTAGGGTTAGAATAAGTGTTAGAGTTAGGGTTAGAGGTCCGCCTACTCCTAAAGGCATGTGACGCTGCTTTTAGGTTGGGCGATGCACTCGCCTACTGTTTAGCCAGGGCTAATCTGAAAAAGGGCATCAAGCTAGCCTAGCTTAACCACAAGCGAAGGGTTGAAGACCACTTCAACAACTCTGATCCCCGACGCATGTGGCAGGGCATCCAGGCCATCACGGATTACAAACCCTCCAACAACTCCCCCCCAACCACCTAACCTAACCCTTACTGACATTTTCAACATGTCACTAGCTCAGGCAGTCCCAGTGTGCTTTAAAACCACCTCCATTGTGCCAGTGCCAAAACACTCCTCTGCAGCAACCTCAACGACTTCCGCCCTGTTGCACTCACCCCATCATCATGAAGTGAGAGGTTGGTCCTGGCTCACCTCAAATCTGGCCTCTCACCCTCACTGGATAAATACCAATTTGCCTAGCGTTAGAACAGGAGCACCGAAGATGCCATTTCCTCAGCTCTTCACTCTGCTCTCTCCCACCTGGATGAGAGCAACACCCACATGAGGATGCTGTTCATCAACTTCAGCTCATCATTTAACACCATCATCCCCTCCAAACTCATCTTCAAACTTAGTGACCTCATGAAAACCAAGAACCTTGACATTAACCCCTCTGTTTGTAACTGGTTATTAGACTTCCTAACCAACAGACCCCAGTCAGTCCTCCACCCTCACCCTGAATCTGGCGTTCCCCAGGGCTGAGTCCTGAGCCCTCTTCTCTACTCCCTCTTCACCCACGACTGCATTCCTGTACATGGTACAAACACCATCATCAAGTTTGCCGACGACACAACAGTGGTGGACCTCATCAAGAACAACGATGAGGCAGCCTACAGGGAGGAGGTCGAGCACCTGGTGGCGTGGTGCGCTGACAACAACCTGGCCCTCAACACCAAGAAGACCAAGGAGCTCATAGTGGACTTCAGGAAGACCTGGCGCACACGCCCCCATCCTCATCAACGGAGCAGAGGTTGAACGTGTCTCCAGCTTCAAATTCCTGGAGGTCCACATCTCCAAGGACCTCTCCTGGTCCCTCAATACTGCCTCACTGGTAAAGAAGGCTCACCAGCGTCTCTTCTTCCTGAGGAGACTGAGGAAAGCCCACCCGTCACCTCAGATTCTGGTGAACTTTTACCGGTGTGCCATCGAAAGCATCCTCACCAACTGCATCACAATGTGGTATGGCAACTGCACTGTTTCCGACCGGAAAGCGCTGCAGAGGGTGGTGAAAACAGCCTAGAGCATTGTTGGATTATCTCTCCCTGCAATAAACACTGCCCACCACAAACGGTGTCTGAGGAAGGCACATACAATATTGGAAGACCCCTCTCACCCCAACCATGGACTGTTTACCCTCCTCCCCTCCGAGAGGCGCTATAGAAACCTTTGTTCCAAGTCAAGCAGGCTTAGGAAAGGAACAGCTTCTTCCCCTGAGCTGTCATCTCTCTGAACTTTGCACGACGAAGACAGCCCCCACTCCCTAAGTCCTAGTCCAAATAACTTGACACATGAAGTTGTGTCAACAGACTACAAGTTGTATCAACTAATTTATTGAAGTGTAATCAACTTGACACTAAATGTGGAATCAACTTGACTAAACTTAACTCAGTCAAAGCAACAAGATGACTTGACTTAGTCAAGTTGAGTCAACAAATCATTTTTAACAGTGTAGCTGTTCAACTTGATGAAGGCTACAGGATAGGGATCTGTCAACACAATGAGGAGGTGGACAAAAACACATCCTGTCTAAAAGAATAGACTGTGAAGTTCTGTGGTGCCTTTGAGCTGGCCTTGCGTGGCCATGATGAAAGTGATGGACAGAAGGGCGACATTTCAATACAAAAAGTAATTGTATATAATGTAATTAACAATATGTAATTGTAAATAAAAAAAATGGTATAGCCCCCCCTGGTGAAAAATGCACCAGCCGCCACTGATATATATACCTATTATTATGCTCATATCCCACACATACTTACTCTATAAGTAATCTTATAACTGTTTTTTTACACAGTAGACATCTTTTAGTAACTGTAAACTGTAAGTAATATATTACCATGCACTTTACTGCAACATTTGCACTCCGGTTAGATGCTAAATTAATTTTGCTGTACTTGTGCTGTGCAATGACAATCAATTTGAATCTAATCTAATCTAATCTAGTCCAGCACAGACACAAAGGTAGCAGAGACTAGTCTCTTTTTTGTCTTAAAAGAAAAACAGGATTTGTTTCTAAAATAAAAACCAAACTTTATTCTTAATTTCTTTAAAAGTTCTCGAATGTGAGGCTTAAGGGGAAGACGCAGAGCAGTAAATCACTGTAACATCAGCATAACAATTTTAATTTGCATAAAAAATGTAAATTATAAATAATAATGGCCCTGAAACCGATCCCTGTGGCACACCCTTGGATACTTGAAGAGAGCTGGAAGATATACCTTCTGCCCGCACACTCTGTGATCTGCCTGAAAGATAGTTATCAAACCAACAGACAGCTTGATCTGATAGCCCAATACTAGAGTCTTTATAACAATAAGGCATGGTCCACAGTGTCAAAAGCCTTAGATCAATTGATAAAAAGTGCAGCACAATGTTCTCTATTGTCTAAAATATTTATAAAATCATTTAAGGCAGCTGTTAGTGTAGTAGTGTAGTAGTGCTGTGTTTTTTCCAAAAACCAGATGTTAGGGTTAGGGTTAGAGTTAGGGGGTTAGGGGGTTAGGGTTGGGTGAGTGTTAGGGTTCGGGTTAGGGTAAGGGTTAGAGAGAGAGAGAGAGAGAGAGAGAGAGAGAGAGAGAGAGAGAGAGAGAGAGAGAGAGAGAGAGAGAGAGAGAGAGACACACACACACACACACATACACACACACACACACACGCACGCGCTCACACACACACAAACTCAACAAACACACACACACACACTACTCATTACTTGTTGACAGAGAGATAGAGACGGAGATAGCGAGCATGAGAGACAGAGAGAGACATACACGATTCATCTAGAAAGTCAATGAGCTGAAATGATCTCTCCCATGATAATATTGTTATGTTCACACACAAAGAAAACACAGTAAATATTGACCTTGATTCTTTTATGGTTAAAGCAGTAAGCAGTGTCACACCTCTGTGTTCTCCCAGTCACAAAGAGTCTCCTTCTCATTCAGGAGCTGGAGATCCCTTGAATGGATTATCTGAAGGACTGAGGTTATCAAGGGGAGGCGTCCTGGGAATTATCCCTCTAGGTTATTATCTCTTTTACTCTCCTTAAAAATGTACTCTCCTTATTAAGCAGCTTGAATCATGCTATTTCCTCATTGGTATATTGGGTATTATACAAATTTCATCAATGTACGTTGTAATCTTCGGTCAAACGAACAGCACGGGAGACAACTCCTGGCGTCCCTTACGGCGGCTTTGGCGTGCCCTAGGCAAACACAAAGTGTGTTGGTCGTCCAAGGGGAGCCTTGCTGGGCACTCCGCACAGGTGCGCTTGGCCCTGGCTGCCGGGTTCTGAAGAGCACCGCGGACGGTTAACAGCATTCATCATTCATCAACTTACCTTCCGCACCGAGGGTGAGTGCCGCTCGGCGCCGCCTTATACAAGATACAAGATTTTTATTTGCCATTTGCAACAGGTACAGGGGAATGCTTACTCCCCATTCCCGCAGTATGATGCACGTTCTATGCACGTTGCCGTGGGGATGTGGGTGGGGCCCACATACATTGCTGAAATTGTCAGTGCACATGATTTGCGCATAAGGCATAAGGCATAAGGCATAAGGCATAAGGCATAAGGCATAAGGCATAAGGCATAAGGCATAAGGCATAAGGCATAAGGCGAAGACGGCGGAGCCTATAAGAAATAGAATGTTGAAGTATGAAGGGAAGGTGGCTTCACCTGAATGGATATCAATGACACGCAATCAATACTATCAAGGACAGGGGCGGGGCCAGCCACATGGAAACACAACTGCCAAATTACACACACACACAAACAGACACACACACACACACACATGCAGACACAAACACACAAATCTACATGCATACATAGAAACATACACAAACACACACACACACACACACACACACACACACACACACACACACACACACACACACACACACACACACACACACATAAAGAGAGATGTGGTAGTCTGGCTGACGCAGTGGTGCCAAAGACTAAGGAGCTCATCGTGGACTTCAGGAGCCGTCGTCAGCTGCCTCCAT
>CM051019.1:22100916-22118416 GCA_027704905.1 Muraenolepis orangiensis
GTTACCTGATAGAGATCACTCTCTGATGTGACGACTACAAGGCCCTCTGGGGGGTACCTGATAGAGATCACTCTCTGATGTGACGACTACAAGGCCCTCTTGGGGGTTACCTGATAGAGATCACTCTCTGATGTGACGACTACAAGGCCCTCTTGGGGGTTACCTGATAGAGATCACTCTCTGATGTGACGACTACAAGGCCCTCTGGGGGGTTACCTGATAGAGATCACTCTCTGATGTGACGACTACAAGGCCCTCTTGGGGGTTACCTGATAGAGATCACTCTCTGATGTGACGACTACAAGGCCCTCTTGGGGGTTACCTGATAGAGATCACTCTCTGATGTGACGACTACAAGGCCCTCTTGGGGGTTACCTGATAGAGATCACTCTCTGATGTGACGACTACAAGGCCCTCTTGGGGGTTACCTGATAGAGATCACTCTCTGATGTGACGACTACAAGGCCCTCTTGGGGGTTACCTGATAGAGATCACTCTCTGATGTGACGACTACAAGGCCCTCTGGGGGTTACCCGATAGAGATCACTCTCTGATGTGACGACTACAAGGCCCTCTTGGGGGGTAACCGATGGTTTGGTTCATTAAAAAGAAGAAGAACGGAAAACAACTTTATTACCGAGTGTTGTCCAGATCTGTGCCGTGTATTTGAACTGTGTTTGCCATGGGGGTGGTAAGGATGGAGATATAACTCCATTTGGCCTGGATTTTAAACTCAGTGGAGCATCGTCCAGGTCCATCTGCACTACTAGACAACCCCCCCAGGAGCACATTAACGCAAAATAATGTGTTTTTATGTTCATGTACCAACCGGAAAAAAAAGCAAAGAATTTTTATTTTTAAAACAACATGATTATATATACAGTATATATATTTTGTGTGTGACAAATTCTCACTCTTCGTGCTTTGGCTTAGGGTTAGAGCAAGATGTCCTCTACATGCTCCTTACTAACCTACTAACCTATCTGCACTCCATCCATCCATCCATCCATCTTCTCCCGCTTATCCGTAATCGGGTCACGGAGGCAGCAGCTTCAGCAGGGGACTCCAAACTTCCCTCTCCCTGGCAACATCGACAAGCTCTGACTGGGGGATCCCGAGGCGTTCCCAGGCCAGAGTGCAGATGTAATCACCCCACCTGTACCTCGGTCTGCCCCGTGGTCTCTTCCCAGTTGGATGTGCCTGGAAAACCTCCCTCGGGAGGCGACCAGGAAGCATCCTTACTAGATGCCCGAACCACCTCAACTGGCTCCTTTCTACGCACACACAGTTAGTTAATGGACATTACATCTCATCCTGTTCCTCATGCTATGGAATGTTCTCTTCTCTGGGAATATATTTCCTCCTTCCCAGATCGTAAGGAGAAGGTTGCCACGTGGATCGTGCGTGAGGAATTTATATTCAATTCAATCTCATTTGGACCTGAGGCACAGCGCTGTATGTGGGGTGTTCACCCAGGAGATCATTAGACTTCAGAGGGTGGTCTTCATCCAGGAGATCATTAGACTTCAGAGGGTGGTCTTCACCCAGGAGATCATTAGACTTCAGAGGGTGGTCTTCACCCAGGAGATCATTAGACTTCAGAGGGTGGTCTTCACCCAGGAGATCATTAGACTTCAGAGGGTGGTCTTCATCCAGGAGATCATTAGACTTCAGAGGGTGGTCTTCATCCAGGAGATCATTGGACTTCAGAGGGTGGAATTTGAGGAGAAGAAAAAAAAGAAGATGGCCAAGCCAAAATTAGAGTTGAAATATGTGATGGGGGCCATCGTGAGAAGAGAGAGAGGTGAATGAATACCACACACACACTGTGCGTGTGTGTGTGTGTGTGCGCACATGTATGTGCGCATCTGTGAGTGTGTCGGTTGTTGTCTGTGTGTGTGTGTGTGTGTGTGTGTGTGTGCGCGTGTCCTATTGTGTCTATTATTGAGTTAAAGATAGTGATGTGTGTGTGTGTGTGTGTGTCTGATTGTGGTTTAAGTTGTGTGTAAGAAAGCAGTGTGTGTTTGCGCAATGAACACCTAGCAATTATCCTGAGGAACTCAGTCACTAGTGCTGTTGATTGTGGCCATGGTCATTCCACAATTATTATCTGGCTTGGATTCACCATTCTTCCTGCCGTCAGCCCATGGTCAGCCCTATACATATTTACTATCGACATCATTAGACACAATGTGCCAAAAGTCTCTTCCAGAGATACTGATGCATTGAATGCAGCCCACGACGATCTGAATAATGTCTGCTCGCTGAAACGGGCCCCTGGCCCTCCACCACGGGCCCCTGGCCCTCCACCACGGGCCCCTGGCTCTCTGGATCTCCACCACGGGCCCCTGGCTCTCCACCACGGGCCCCTGGCTCTCCACCACCACAGGCCCCTGGCTCTCTGGATCTCCACCCACGGGCCCCGGCTCTCCACCACCATGGGCCCCTGGCTCTCCACCACGACGGGCCCCTGGCTCTCTGGATCTCCACCACGGGCCCCTGACTCTCCACCACGGGCCCCTGGCTCTCTACCACCACAGGCCCCTGGCTCTCTAGATCTCCACCCACGGGCCCCTGGCTCTCCACCACGGGCCCCTGGCTCTCCACAACCACGTGCCCCTGGCTCTCCACCCCCACGGGCCCCTGGCTCTCTGGATCTCCACCCACGGGCCCCTGGCTCTCCACCACGGGCCCTTGGCTCTCCACCACGGGCCCCTGGCTCTCCACCACCACGGGCCCTTGGCTCTCCACCACGGGGGCCCCTGGCTCTTCACTACGGGCCCCTGGCTCTCCACCACGGGCCCCTGGCCCTCCACCACGGGCCCCTGATCAACTTCATGACGTGTTCCTACAAACGGTAAATATTGGGCATAGCCGTCATAAATGTCCGCTAGCACAGCTAGCTGTGTATTAGGGAATGGGTAAGCATTCCAATGTACCTTTTGCAATTGACCAAATATCTTGTATCTTGTATCTTGTATTAAGGCCCAGACCAGGGGAGCAATTTCAAGGTTTTACTCTGATAAAGACAGGTGTTGAATTCATATTTTTGGTTAACTCCAAAATCCCCCTGAAAGACAGGGATTCAGGGAACATTACTGAATGATTAATAATCAACCCTTTATTCTGGAAAGGCAGGGGCTGTGGCACGCTTTAAGAAGACAACACGGGGGGGGGGGGGGGTGCAGGGTGCAGGGTGGAGGTTGGGGTTAGGTGGGGTGACATACTGGTTGTGGACATGCGAGATTGTCGGTAAAGCTCTTGTAGGGAAGCAGGATAGGGGTTTTGCGCTGCTGCCGCTATCTGATTGGTTCCTTGTTCCTTCTCCATCACCGTCTCTGAATACGCTCCCGACCAATTTGCCGTTTTCGCTGTCCACACCCTGTCCATCAATTCCATCGGGCCTCCGGGGTTGAATGCATTCGCCCTCCTCCCCCCATGCCCTCCATCCCCTGTATTTCTACCCTCTCCATACATTGAAAGGGAATGGAGAGGGAGGTTTCGCAATTCATTTATAAAACCCCACCCCCTCCTCACCCAACCCTCCTGCCACCCCCCTGCAAGCTTTGAAGAGTGTTTCCTCTTTTTATAGCGAGGAATATAATTATAGAGTGAGAAAGTGAGGAATACTGTAGTTGTGGAGTCAGGGCACTCCACCCATCAGCTGACTGGCTGTATCCCTCACAGCCTCGCATAAACATAAACACATCCCAGTAGATTGAGATGACTGCTTTAGAGGGCTCTGGAGCTGCTTGGGTCCATCATCATTTAATCCTGTGCTTACCTGGCAGGAAAAATACATATTATACTGCGGCCCCGTCCAATATATATATATATATATATATATATATACTATCTATGCAAATGGAGTTCTGTATGTGACCCTTCTGCCGTGGATAGAACTGTCAATATTTTTCCCCTATTCCTAAAATATATTTCACAATACCTACATCCATCTATATCAGTATCCAATCAATGTTTAGGAAAAAAACAACAAGCCTGATTGGGGTTTATTCTTCTTCTTTTTACCATTTTCTGTGAAAGACGCAGCCCTGGCAGAGCAGAGAACTTTGTTCAATAAATGATACCTCTTCCCTGCATGTTGCCTCAACTTCTGTCTGAACGCAAGGGGGAGAACTTCAAAGGCACAGGGTGGCCTGGTTACCTGGTTCCCTGGTTACCTGGTTCCCTGGTTACCTGGTTACCTGGTTCCCTGGTTACCTGGTTGCCTGGTTCCCTGGTTACCTGGTTGCCTGGTTACCTGGTTACCTGGTTACCTGGTTCCCTGGTTTCCTGGTTACCTGGTTACCTGGTTGCCTGGTTCCCTGGTTCCCTGGTTGCCTGGTTACCTGGTTACCTGGTTGCCTGATTACCTGGTTACCTGGTTACCTGGTTGCCTGGTTACCTGGTTACCTGGTTGCCTGGTTACCTGGTTCCCTGGTTACCTGGTTCCCTGGTTACCTGGTTGCCTGATTACCTGGTTGCCTGGTTACCTGGTTACCTGGTTGCCTGATTACCTGGTTCCCTGGTTGCCTGGTTCCCTGGTTACCTGGTTGCCTGATTACCTGGTTACCTGGTTGCCTGGTTACCTGGTTGCCTGGTTACCTGGTTACCTGGTTGCCTGATTACCTGGTTGCCTGGTTGCCTGGTTGCCTGGTTACCTGGTTACCTGGTTGCCTGGTTGCCTGGTTGCCTGGTTGCCTGGTTACCTGGTTACCTGGTTCCCTGGTTCCCTGGTTCCCTGGTTACCTGGTTGCCTGGTTGCCTGGTTGCCTGGTTACCTGGTTACCTGGTTGCAAGGTGAGTCCAGTGCCCTGAGGAAACCCCTTCCAGCCCTCGTTGTGTTCCTTCTTGCTCTCGCATTAGTGCTTCATGTTCTGTTTTTATTACAGCGCTCAAGCTGTCACTGGCTTTGTTCCGCTGGTTTGGATCCACTTGTGTGCTGGTGGTGGTTGTACGGTTGTACTGGTTGTTGTACGGTTGTACTGTATGTTTGTTGTGATCCCTGTTTATCCAAGAGATGCTGTGGTTTTTTTAGCAGGGAAATGAAGGATAGGTGTTCTCAAAGGGCCCCTGGATCACCAGGTATGAGAGCCATTAGCCTATTTAATTAATCCTTATTAATCCTTTTCTATATTGACGTTTCTACCTGCTAGTGACATCACGTCAAGTTAAAGATTCATGATTCAAGATGTCTATATTTTTTCCATGTGCATACACAATGAAAAATAACAATAAAGAGTAATGGATGATATATACATCTGGGGGATGGTGCAAAAAGCATTTTACAGAGACGGTAGTGCAGCTCCGTAGTGAGGGGTAGCAGCATCATAAATAATAAAAGTTTGCAATGTGTAACATGCCCCATTTAGTCCCACATTATGAATTTATACAACAGTACTAGACTATACTATACTATGCTACACTATACTATACTATACATTACTTAACTATACTATAAACAACACAATACAATACCTGGTCCAAGCGCTCGTCATCACCCGCCTCGACTACTGCAACTCTCTCCTGGCGGGACTCCCCGCCTCTGCAACCAAGCCCCTCCAACGCATCCAGAACGCAGCAGCACGCCTGGTATTCAATCTACCGAAATTCTCCCACGTGACCCCTCTCTTCCGCGATCTCCACTGGCTTCCGGTAAATGCTCGCATCAAATTCAAGACTCTGGTGCTGACCTTTAGGGCAGTCAATGGAACTGCCCCAGCCTACCTCCAGGCGTTGGTCAAACCCTACATCCCAGCCAGAGCGCTCCGCTCAACTTCTGCCAGGCGACTTGTTCGACCTTCACTAATGTCAACCAAACATCGCTCGTCCAAAACCCAGCTCTTCACGGCTCTGGCTCCACAGTGGTGGAATGAACTCCCGTCTCATGTCAGGACGGCAGAGTCCCTCGCCAGCTTCCGCAAGAGACTCAAGACCCACTTGTTCAGAGTCCACCTGGACTCTCCTTGAACCCTCCTTCTCCTTTGTGAAACCCCTAAACTTGCTTAAGTCCTGACATTAATAGCTCTTAGCATGTTGTATCTGTTAGCAAGTGGATATCCTTAATGTTGATAACACGCTCTTATCACAGCTATTTAAGCAGGTGACCTGGCAGTACGAAATTGTGTTATTCATCTTGTTAAAATGAATACTTGTGAACTGCTGTATTTTTATGTTTGCGTACCCCAGTGTTATGCTATTGTCTGCTTCAACTAATGTACACCTTGTAAGTCGCTTTGGATAAAAGCGTCTGCCAAATGCCCTAAATGTAAATGTAAATGTAATACTATTACAATACTTTACACAATAGAAAGAACATGAATGTGACTATTGGATGATATATACATATGGCGGATGGTGCAAAGGCATTTGACAGTGCAGTACAGTGCAGCACAGTGCAGTAACGGTAATGAGTCCAGTTAGTCCAGTAAAGAAGTATGCCAGTGTAAAATTGTAACAATGTTATGAAAGTAGCAGCATTCCCAACAGTTCAGTAGCTGAACTGCCTGTGGTTAGAAACGGTCCTTTAACCTGCTAGTCGCTGCTGGTTCAGATGCTGCAGTACCGGCAACTGGACCACAGGGGGGGAAAAGATGGTGCCCAGGGTGGTTGCGGTCCTTCGATGATGGAGATGGCCTTATTTCGACACCTGGTCATGAACATCTCCTCGACGCATGAAAGAGTACACCTGACAATCTTTTCTGCCATCTTCACTACCCTCCAGATGGCTTTCTTATTCTGTGCAGTGGTGTTGCCGTACTACACAGTGTGCCACAGGAGGGATTGGTGTCAAGCAGGTGGAGATCATAGAAGGAGGGATTGGTGTCAAGCAGGTGGAGATCATAGAAGGAGGGATTGGTGTCAAGCAGGTGGTGATCATAGAAGGAGGGATTGGTGTCAAGCAGGTGGAGATCATAGAAGGAGGGATTGGATACTAGAATGTGGGACATCCGAAGCAGGGACAACGATCTGGTAGTGAGTGGAAAGAAAGCTAAAATAGTCAATAGTAAATAGTAAAGCTGAACTGAATCAATCAATTAGCAGAAAACGGAGAGGGATTGGCTGCAGCTTAAATGAGGGCTAGTGGGCTACCATCTTCCCTTCTTGATGGCTTTTCTGAGGTGGCCTTCTTGTAGAGATTGAAGTCCCTCCTGCGGTCAACTAAGAAATGAGTGGGGGCTCATAGAGACGTGTCTCTGCTCTCCTCCAGCGGCATCATTAAGTTGCGTGTCCACCCAAATGTATGATGGATAGATAAACCTGGTAAAGTCCACTGTGTAAGCTGGACACTCCCACTTTTGATGTCATTTGAGGGTTGTTACATGACAACTTTACAATGGCTTGTCATGGCTAATCCCACTCACACCTGGTGACACATCATGCTAAGTATTCAGCTTCCTTATGATGTCCCCATGTCTATAGATACACGTATAGGTAAATACACATGTGTGTGCCTGTTCAAATGTACCATCACATTCTTCACATCACATGATGCGATGACACCTTTCAACTATTGCCTTATGAAGGATGTGTTTAAAGTGGCAGGTTTTAACAAGCGGTGGTGGAACACCGAACATCAGGCGCTAACAATCCAGACACTCTTTAATCTTAAGAAAGACGGCGACCAAATCCCTGGTGACTGTTGGGCTCCCCTGATCCAGCTCCACTGAGCTAATGAGTTGACTCCCCTTGTGAATAGGAGGCCGTCTCGGATGTACAAAGACGCAGGCGCTGGCCTCCCTCCGCAGCCCGAGAGAGAGAGGGAGGAAGAAGAAGAGCGTAGGCAGCAATAGGAGCGATGTAGTGATGAAATAAAAAGAAATGCCAGGTGAACACAGTCCACCGCCATCGCTGACCTCCAACCAAGCCTATATGTCCTCTATCCATCTATTATTTATTTAGTTTTTTTGGCAATTTGTATTTATCTATACATTTTTGTTTGTCTATGTATCTATTTATTGTTTCGATTTTTTTGTATTCATCTGCCTAGAGGTCAAACCGAGTGTCTGAATAAAAATGATATTGGGAAAGCAATATCATATATTAATGTCTCCCCCCCGCCTGAGAGCCGGTCCGATCCGGGCCTCTGACAGCAGGGCCTCTCCCCGGGGGGAAGCCTGCTCTGGATTTACTGCAGAGGAGCCGCGGGGAAACGCTAGCCTTCTAGCCTTCAGCGCTAAATATGATGACAATGGTGGGAAACAAGAAACTCACAATGTTTGCTGTTCTTATCCGTGGATTGCATGAATCATATGGACATTTCCAGCTTGCATAAATAAATAAATAAATAAATAAATCAACCCGGTTTTAAGTGATAAGCAAACAACCGGCAACTAGCGGGCACAAGCACACACACACAAAGAAAAGTTCCTCAACACCAGACGAAATTATGAACCTCTTTCAGTGCCTTTAAATGTTTGGGGAAACGTAGATACTACTGAATGACTGAGGTAAAACGTATATCCCTGAAAATCCCATTCATCTGAAACATTTGAACTGTGAAGGCACTCAGAGTTGATTCACTCAGTATAATGTTTGTATTTGAAAGAGAGTATAGGTTTCAGTTCCCGGCTTGCTTCAGTGGGTGTGAAAGAACAAGAACAAACAAGGAACGGACAAAGTGGAATCTATGGAAGCTAAATACAGGTGAACAGAATGACAAATGAACACACGTGACAACATTACACTAATGACACAAAGGAAAGGAACAGCTAGTGAGTGGGGTTGGGCCTCCTGGCATCCCTCCAGGCTGTGGTTGGAGGCTCTCCTGCACCTACAGGCTGCAGTGGAGACTATCAGGCTCAGGATTAGACACCTCAGACTCAGGGATAGACACCTCAGACTCAGGGATAGACACCTCAGACTCAGGGATAGACACCTCAGACTCAGGACTAGACACCTCAGGCTCAGGGATAGACACCTCAGACTCAGGGATAGACACCTTAGACTCAGGGATAGACACTTCATACTCAGGACTAGACACCTCAGGCTCAGGGATAGACACCTCAGGCTCAGGGATAGACACCTCAGGCTCAGGGATAGACACCTCAGACTCAGGGATAGACACCTCAGACTCAGGACTAGACACCTCAGGCTCAGGGATAGACACCTCAGGCTCAGGGATAGACACCTCAGACTCAGGGATAGACACCTCAGACTCAGGACTAGACACCTCAGGCTCAGGGATAGACACCTTAGGCTCAGGGATAGACACCTCAGACTCAGGGATAGACACCTCAGACTCAGGACTAGACACCTCAGGCTCAGGGATAGACACCTCAGGCTCAGGGATAGACACCTTAGACTCAGGGATAAACACCTCATACTCAGGGATAGACACCTCAGACTCAGGACTAGACACCTCAGGCTCAGGGATAGACACCTCAGGCTCAGGAATAGACACCTCAGACTCAGGGATAGACACCTTGGCTCAGGACTAGACACTTCGGGCTCAGGGATAGACACCTCAGGCTCAGGGATAGACACCTCATACTCAGGGATAGACACCTCAGACTCAGGACTAGACACCTCAGGCTCAGGGATAGACACCTCAGGCTCAGGGATAGACACCTCAGACTCAGGGATAGACACCTCGGACTCAGGGATAGACACCTCGGACTCAGGGATAGACAACTCAGGCTCAGGGCTAGACACCTCAGGCTCAGGGATAGCCACCTTAGACTCAGGGATAGAACCCTCAGGCTTGGGAACAGGGCTAGGCAGGTCAGGAACGGGGCAAGGCCTCTGGGTGAGTGAGGTTGGGTAGCTGGGGAGTGAGACTGGTAAGAGCCAGAGGCCCCAGTCTTAGGACCCCTTTTCTAGGACCCTACTTCCTCTTTTCTTGGTTTCCTGGTGGTAAAGATTCTAGTTTTTTTTCACACCTACAAATTTGTATTTGTTTCACGTTAACTATAGGCGCTTCGGAACTCGGAACTGGTTTAAGTGGGGTCAGAACCCCCATGCCCTTTCTGGCCCCATACACATAAAACAATGAACAAACGTTTGGCTTATATAACCATGTCATAACCGTTACATTAACCAAGTTGTTTTACTTGCCCAACCGCTACGCTAAAACCAACCTTTGTGGAAGAGTTCACGTGTTTATCTGTGTTTGCAAAGCCAGATAGGGCATAGCTTTTCAACCTGCTCACGATAGCCTATATATTTGTTCAATTAAACTGTAGCCTTGTTTTGGCAAGCCCTGCTGGCATCTTTTAATTGTTGATTTGAATTTATGATCATTTATTCTAGTCAGCACATTCATTCATCTAGGAAAGATGATAACAGCACGTGATCTGTAATCTGTGTATTAAATCCACAGTATCCTCTATAGGGTGTAAATGCATGTTTACTGCCCTGTTGTAGCATTTGTGATTACATTCTAATTGTACTAAACTGTGCTGACTGCCTGTTTACCCAAAATATGTGTGATCAGCCCGTCTGTTCAGTCAGCCCATTACACAGGCCTATCTGTCTTTCTTTCCTTTTATTCTTTAGACTTACGTATTTTTTTATTCTTGTTTATTATTGTAGAAAAGTAATAATATATTATAGATATCCTCTTTGCGGTAATCCAATTCGATAAGGTTCCACTTTTGCAAAAACGAGAGTCCTTACTGCCTGTAAACCGTGATAAGAACCAGGGTCCTAAGCCCGGGGTCCTACAACATGGGCCTCCAGCTCTGCAGCCTCTGGAGGAGACAGCCTCTGGAGGATACAGCCTCTGGAAGGTACATCCTCTGGAGGATACAGCCTTTGCAGGATACAGCCTCTGGAGGATGCAGCCTCTGGAGGATACAGCCTCGGGAGGAGACAGCCAACAAGGCGATCCTGGTGCTCTAAGGTCACTGACAGGAACATGGACGATGGCAAAATGTCCTCTGGGTTCATTCTTTGGTCTCTTCCTTCTGTCACGGCTTGTGCAGGAAGGGGAAACAAAACGCAAAGATCAGATTCGGGGAATGGTGTAAAAGGAAGCTTCACTCCATGAACCAGAGAGAAACAGATCAACAACACACAAATAACAGACACACTGGGGCAGGAACAATGGGACGTACTATGTACAGGGAACACAGGGGAACAGAATTACTAATTACCACAGGTGACAAACATGACACTAACAACAAAAGTGGGAAATGGGTAGTGAGGGGCAGCATGGTTCCAGGTGTATCAGGTAGTGAGGGGCAGCATGGTTCCAGGTGTATCAGGTAGTGAGGGGCAGCATGGTTCCAGGTGTATCAGGTAGTGAGGGGCAGCATGGTTCCAGGTGGATCAGGTAGTGAGGGGCAGCATGGTTCCAGGTGTATCAGGTAGTGAGGGGCAGCATGGTTCCAGGTGGATCAGGTAGTGAGGGGCAGCATGGTTCCAGGTGTATCAGGTAGTGAGGGGCAGCATGGTTCCAGGTGTATCAGGTAGTGAGGGCAGCATGGTTCCAGGTGTATCAGGTAGTGAGGGGCAGCATGGTTCCAGGTGGATCAGGTAGTGAGGGGCAGCATGGTTCCAGGTGTATCAGGTAGTGAGGGCAGCATGGTTCCAGGTGTATCAGGTAGTGAGGGGCAGCATGGTTCCAGGTGTATCAGGTAGTGAGGGGCAGCATGGTTCCAGGTGTATCAGGTAGTGAGGGGCAGCATGGTTCCAGGTGTATCAGGTAGTGAGGGCAGCATGGTTCCAGGTGTATCAGGTAGTGAGGGGCAGCATGGTTCCAGGTGTATCAGGTAGTGAGGGGCAGCATGGTTCCAGGTGGATCAGGTAGTGAGGGGCAGCATGGTTCCAGGTGTATCAGGTAGTGAGGGGCAGCATGGTTCCAGGTGTATCAGGTAGTGAGGGGCAGCATGGTTCCAGGTGTATCAGGTAGTGAGGGGCAGCATGGTTCCAGGTGGATCAGGTAGTGAGGGCAGCATGGTTCCAGGTGTATCAGGTAGTGAGGGGCAGCATGGTTCCAGGTGTATCAGGTAGTGAGGGGCAGCATGGTTCCAGGTGTATCAGGTAGTGAGGGGCAGCATGGTTCCAGGTGTATCAGGTAGTGAGGGGCAGCATGGTTCCAGGTGGATCAGGTAGTGAGGGGCAGCATGGTTCCAGGTGTATCAGGTAGTGAGGGGCAGCATGGTTCCAGGTGTATCAGGTAGTGAGGGGCAGCATGGTTCCAGGTGTATCAGGTAGTGAGGGGCAGCATGGTTCCAGGTGTATCAGGTAGTGAGGGGCAGCATGGTTCCAGGTGTATCAGGTAGTGAGGGGCAGCATGGTTCCAGGTGTATCAGGTAGTGAGGGGCAGCATGGTTCCAGGTGTATCAGGTAGTGAGGGGCAGCATGGTTCCAGGTGTATCAGGTAGTGAGGGGCAGCATGGTTCCAGGTTTAGCATAATTATTTCACTATAGATTTCTGTAACAGTCGATGCTGCTCCATGCCAGGGAAATAGGCTCCTCCCCACGACCAGGACACAGGTGGATGATGAGTAAAGCGCTTTAATGTAGAGTTTGTAGTTGTTTAAAACAAGCAGAGCAGCAGGTACGTGCTGACATGTTAGGGCTCCCTCTCAGTGTGGTGGTGGCAGATTTAACCTGGTTCAACCTGGGTTGTGCAGCCTCACCAACCCCAGACTATAATCTGTCTGACTGGGGTCAGGTGAGGCTGCTTGAACCAGATTCTAACCAGTCTGACTGGGGCCAGGTGAGGCTGCTTGAACCAGACTCTAATCAGTCTGACTGGGGCCAGGTGAGGCTGTTTCAACCAGACTCTAATCAGTCTGACTGGGGCCAGGTGAGGCTGCTTCAACCAGACTCTAATCAGTCTGACTGGGGCCAGGTGAGGCTGCTTCAACCAGATTCTAACCAGTCTGACTGGGGCCAGGTGAGGCTGCTTGAACCAGACTCTAATCAGTCTGACTGGGGCCCGGTGAGGCTGCTTAAATCAGACTCTAATCAGTCTGACTGGGGCCAGGTGAGGCTGCTTCCTCAGTGACAGTCATCATCCTAGGTTATAATAATAGCAAAAATTGCGTGTCAATTTGTCAATTTGTCAATTTAAAGTGTCAATTTGCTGGAAAACAAAAAAAGTGATCCCTGTTTATTGTCAAATGATTTGAGCCAATCAAACTGTTCCTGTCCGCTGCCTTCCTCTGATTGGCTCGGTGTACTTCCTACTGTGATGCTACCTGTTCCTAATTAAACATCCAAACTACTGGGAAATCCAAGGATAAATCAGCAAGGCTTTTTAATAGAAAGAGGCTTTTAATGTAATGTCCGCAGTCTCTGGGATGAGGAGCTGAACTTAATGAAGCATTCAGGGATGGAGCTCTGGTCCAGAGGGAAGGTTAACATGGAACCCTATCAGAGTGGATGAGGTGTGTGTGTGTCCGTGTGTGTGTGTGTGTACCCACCCTCAAGATCCTCAATATATCAGCATAATTTCTTAACTTCTAAAACTAGAATTGTTAAAGCATTAAGAAGGCTACAAACACACTGTAGCAGATGACACTGCCACCAGCCATTAACATGGCTACTTGAGGGCTCCTCCCGAAGACAAGGACACAGGGTGATGAGGAATCTGGTTTATTGTAGAAGGACCCACAGGTGTGCAGCCTCACCAGCCAACTCACAATCACCAACTCACTCATATTCAGACCAAACAGGTAGACTACGCCATTTCTCTGGCACTACACACTGCAGCACCTAGACAGGAGGGACACCTACGTCAGACTGCTGTTCATTGACTACAGCTCGGCGTTCAAGACCATCGTTCCCTCCAAGCTGGTCCTGAAACTGAGGGACCCAGACCTAGGTCTGGGCGCCCCCATCTGTAACTGGATTATGGACTTCCTGATGGACAGGCCTCAAGTGGTGAAGATTGGGAACAACATCTCATCCATGCTGGTCCTCAACACCGGAGCACCCCAAAGCTGCTGCCTCAGTCCCCGGCTGTACTTGCTGTACACACATGACTGTACTGCCACGCACAGCAATAATCGGATTATCAAGTTTGCAGACGACACCACAGTCATCGGCCTGATAAGCGAGGGCGACAAAACAGAGTACAGAGATGAGGTAGACCAGCGACGCAATGGTGTGAGAACAACAGCCTCGCACTGAATGTCAGCAAGACTAAGGAGCTCATCGTGGACTTCAGGAGCCACCGGGACACCCACTCCACCATCAGCCTGGACGGGACACCGGTGGAAGTCGTCAGCTGCTTCCGTTTCCTTCCTGCTTCCGGGCTACAGATTTTCGATGACTTGGTGTAGACCAGCAACACGGAGGTCATGCTGAGGAAGGCACACCAGCGCCTCTATGCTCTGCGGTTTCTCAGAAAAAGCGGAATAGGCCAGAGGTGGCCAGTGAACTTCTACCGTGGCACCGTAGAGAGCGTCCTGACGAGTGGCGTCACCGTGTGGTACGACAACACCACTGAACAGGACAAGAAAGCCATCCAGAGGGTCGTGAGGATGGCAGAGAAGATCATCGGGTGTGCACTTCCATGCATTGAGGAGATCTTTAGGACCAAGATGTCGGAAGAAGGCCATGTCAATCATAAAGGACTTCTCCCCCCTACCATGTGGTCGCCAGTTGCGCAGCATCCATACAAGTACTAGGATAGTTTTTATCCACAGGCAGTGCACCTACTGAACTGCTAGGAGTGCTGCCACTTTCACAACATTGTCATTAACATTACAATTACATACTTTGCTGGACTTTCTGGACTCATCACAGTTACTGCACTGTACTGCACTGTATTCATGATGCTGCTGCACTACTGCACTTTAAATTCTTTTTAAGATTTTTGTAAAAAAAACTAAACATATTTTAGTCCTTGCTTGTTTTTTGTTTATTTTTATTGTATATATTATTTATATTTTGATGGTTTTGTTGGAGATGTTTACTGTGGGAGGGAATGGGGAGTTAGCATTCCAGTGTACAAATGGCCAATCAAATATCTTGTATCTTGTACCATCACCATCACCAACTCACTCTAAAAATGGTCCATTATGATGGGATTTAAGGTTAATGTGCAGAAGTTCACTGTGATGCTAACTTGCCAATTGGGAATTTAACTGAGAATTGACGCCACAGACTGTATTGAGCCTCTTGGGGTCCAGATGTTTAGGAGGAGCTCATTGGAATTGGAAAAAACACCTGCCATCCTTAATAGGCTTTGATTTGTTTACCCCGAGACAACATTCCTGAACTGTGAGATGCGCTGGCAGACAGCCGGCCGGCTTTTAAACCTCGGACTGGATTTGAGACCACGGGGTTGGAGTCCATGTCTTTGAATAAACTTCAGGGATCATGTATGGGTCTCAAAACCCTAACCCTAACCCTAACCCTAACCCTAACCCTGGTTGGTACAGGGAGGAATGCGGCAGTTGAACTTAGAATGTATCTTAACGGTTTTAGTTAAGCGAGATAAGCGCTACGATCCTTCCTCTTCAGCTCTTGTGCTCTTACGGGCTCTGATCTAAGATGGCACCACCACATGGCGACATGCCCAGGAGAGGAGAGGAGGGTTTCATCCATAATTCATCCCCCTCATTCTTTTTTGTATTCCTCCTCTCTTTTATCCGGTGTTGTGGGCACATTTGTGGTCTGGCGTTCACCCCCACCATAACACCCCAGCCTGGCCTTTCTCCCCCTCTGCCCCCCCTCATCCCAGCCTGGCCTTTCTCCCCCTCTGCTCTCTGGGTAAATGCCACCGCTCTCTCTCTGGGTGCCGCGGTGGGAGGCGGGGCTCACGGCCCACATCAAACAACCACCATCGCTTGTTGTGGAGTTACAGAACGGAGAGAGAATGTCACCAGCATGACATCTTTTTGGCGGAATAGAGAGGGTCCAGCCTTATTGTGATGGGGTCTCGGAGATAGCATAACCCCACCATTTTTGTAGTCTTCCATTGTGGGTGTGGGAAGGGGGGGGTTCTAGTGATCTGATAAGGCCCTTTCATGCTAAGCCACCGCTGTGCTGCCCTTTCACATTTTTGATGGTTCAAACCCGGTGTTTTTCGGTGACAACTTTGGGGCAACGAGTCTTTCAAGAAAGTGCGAATAAGAAACATTTTTTTCTTTCTTTTCAAACCTTTAGTTTACCCGAGGCTCCACGCGGCAAAGGGGTTCTTCCTGACTCAAGGTGTCCATCCGTGGTGATATGACAACACCAGCCGGGATCCGTCTCCCAGCAGCACCCACCATGAGGGCTTTTTAGAAAAGACAGTTTCCGCCGAACTGTACAGCAAACACGAGGACCCGATCTCCAGGGAAACTGCAGTGTTACCCAGTTGCTCCAACTTTCTGTTTTGGAATTCTGTGATCATTTATTCCGTTGTGTCGGAGAACGTGATCCGGATGCTGGTTCTTTGTGTGTCTCTTTGTGGCCTCACTCACGTGGAGGCTCAAGGCCCCCGGATATGTTCTTCTTTTATTATTATTATTATTATTATTCAATATTTTGAATATGATGACATGACCCTCTGCATTGTTGTACTGTGACATTACGATCATGAACACACATCATCTCTCTTCACTTGGTTTTGTGTGGTCACCTGGGAGATGGAGACGGGGGTGAGGGGGTGACTAACCTGATCCGGGTGGGGGTCCCCCTGGTCGGCTGTTCATCCCCCAATCCACCCGCTCCCAAGTTCTCGAGTGGGGCCACTCCAACAGACTGGTGGGACACCCTGGCTCAACCCGAACCCTCTCCTACCTCCGCCGTTGGTTCTGGTGGCCGTCCATGGAGACGGACACTCGTGAGTTCGTGGCCGCTTGCCCTATCTGCACTCGCAGTAAATCCTCCCATCGTCCCCCTGCTGGTCTCCTGCGACCTCTCCCCATCCCTAGTTGTCCCTGGTCCAACATCTCCCTCGACTTCGTCACCAGTCTTCCAATGTCCCACGGTAATTCCCATGGTATCCCTCAGGACATGTGTCGGATCGTGGTCCCCAGTTTACTTCCAGGGTGTGGCAGGCCTTCTGTAGGGGTTAGGGTTAGGGTTAGGGTTAGGGTTAGGGTTAGTGGTGGTGGGGGTGGTGGTGGTATTGGTGGTGGTGGTGGTGGAGGTGGTAATGGAGGAGGTGGTGGTGGTGTTGGTGGTGGTGGTGGTGGAGGTGGTAATGGAGGAGGTGGTGGTGGTGGTGGTGGTGATGGTGGTGGTGGAGGTGGTAATGGAGGAGGTGGTGGTGGTGGTGTTGGTGGTGATGGTGGTGGTGGAGGTGGTAATGGAGGAGGTGGTGGTGGTGGTGGTGGTGTTGGTGGTGGTGGTGGTGGAGGTGGTAATGGAGGAGGTGGTGGTGGGGGTGGTGGTGTTGGTGGTGATGGTGGTGGTGGAGGTGGTAATGGAGGAGGTGGGGGTGGTGGTGGTGTTGGTGGTGTTGGTGGTGATGGTGGTGGTGGAGGTGGTAATGGAGGAGGTGGTGGTGGTGGTGGTGTTGGTGGTGGTGGTGGTGGAGGTGGTGGTGGTGTTGGTGGTGTTGGTGGTGTTGGTGGTGGTGGTGGTGTTGGTGGTGGTGGTGGTGTTGGTG
>CM051019.1:22125916-22128416 GCA_027704905.1 Muraenolepis orangiensis
AAACGGAAGCAGCTGACGACTGACGTCCAGGCTGATGGTGGAGTGGGTGCCCCGGTGGCTCCTGAAGTCCACGATGAGCTCCGTAGTCTTGCTGACATTCAGTGTGAGGCTGTTGTCTTCACACCATCGTGTCAGCTGGACCACCTCATCTCTGTACTCCGTCTCATCGCCCTCGCTTATCAGGCCGATGACTGTGGTGTCGTCTGCAATCTTGATAATCTGATGATTGCTGTGCGTGGCAGTACAGTCATGTGTGTACAGCGAGTACAGCCGGGGACTGAGGCAGCAGCCTTGGGGTGATTCGGTGTTGAGGACCAGAGTGGATGAGATGTTATTCCCAATCTTCACCACTTGAGGCCTGCCCGTCAGGAAGTCCATAATCCAGTTACAGATGGGGGCGCCCAGACCTACAGTAGGTCCCTCAGTTTCAGGACCAGCTTGGAGGGAACGATGGTGTTGAACGACGAGCTGTAGTCAATAAACAGCAGTATGACGTAGGTGTCCCTCCTGTCTAGGTGCTGCAGGGCCGTGTGTAGTGACAGGGAAATGGCGTCGTCTACAGACATGTTTGGTCTATGCAAACTGGAGTGGGTCTAGGAACTCAGGGATGGACAAGTTTACATGCGACATTACAAGTTTCTCCAGGCACTTCATGGCTATGGCCACTGGACGATAATCCATTGAGTTACCTTGGTCTTTTTTGGTAACAGCACAATGGTTGTCTCTTTGAAGCACGCTGGGACGACATACTGTTGCAGTGATGCATTGTAGATGTCGGTGAACACAGGAGCCAGCTGGTCAGCGCAGGTCTTGAAGACGCAGGATGGAACTCCGTCTGGGCTGGCTGCCTTCCCTGCCTTCACCCTCCTGAAGATTCTGCGGACCTCGGACTCGGACAGTTGTAGAACGTAGTCCTCTGGGTGGATGTTTAAGTTGTTGGTCGGCTCATGGTCCCTTGTAAAGCGAGCAAAAATGTTATTTGTTCATCTTCTATCCCCATATACACATTGTATATCAGACAGACTACATCTCCTATCCCCATATAGGCCTACTATATCAGACGGACTACATCTTCTATCTCCATATACACTTTCTATATCAGACAGACTAGATATTCTATCCCCATATAAAGTACAAGAAAACTATGTAACCTAAATAAACTGCGGGAGCTCGTAGAGACAAGTCTGCTCTCCTCCATCACCGCGCCCATGAGTAGGTCTATATGGGAATAGAAGATGTAGTCTGTCTGATATAGTAGGTCTATATGGGGATAGAAAATGTAGTCTGTCTGATAAAGTAGGTCTATACGGGGATAGAAGATGTAGTCTGTCTAATATAGTAGGTCTATACGGGGATAGAATATGTAGTCTGTTTGATATAGTAGGTCTATATGGGGACAGAAGATGTAGTCTGTCTAATATAGTAGGTCTATACGGGGATAGAAGATGTAGTCTGTCTGATATAGTAGGTCTTTACGGAGATAGAAGATGTAGTCTGTCTGATATAGTAGGTCTTTACGGAGATAGAAGATGTAGTCTGTCTGATATAGTAGGTCTATACGGAGATAGAAGATGTAGTCTGTCTGATATAGTAGGTCTATACGGAGATAGAAGATGTAGTCTGTCTGATATAGTAGGTCTATACGGAGATAGAGGTGTAGTCTGTCTGATATAGTAGGTCTTTACGGGGATAGAAGATGTAGTCTGTCTGATATAGTAGGTCTATACGGGGATAGAAGATATAGTCTGTCTGATATAGTAGGTCTTTACGGGGATAGAAGATGTAGTCTGTCTGATATAGTAGGTCTATACGGGGATAGAAGATGTAGTCTGTCTGAATAGTAGTCTAGTGTGTCTATATAGGTCTATACGGGATAGAAGATGTAGTCTGTCTGATATAGTAGGTCTATACGGGGATAGAGGATGTAGTCTGTCTGATATAGTAGGTCTTTACGGCTAGCAGAAGGCCATCTCATCCCAGACCTTCGCCTCTCATGTCTCCTCTCAGGTTCCTCTCGCTTCTCTTTCCCCTCTGAGCTCAGTTTACGGTCAGGTTGATTTAATACTGCAGGTCTTCATTAGGGCTTTATTTGCTAAGGGAACGCAACACATTGCTTTAGGTGCAATGGGAGACACACAGCTGGGCCCTGAGGGCCTCTTTTCAGATCTCATTAGAAACTAATAATGGGTGCTAGTTGAATTGAAAGGTGTGGTCTGGTTAGCTAATTAGATTACATTAGATTAGATTAGATTCTAATTTATTGTCATTGCACAGCACAAGTACAGTACAGCGAAAATAATTTAGCAGTAATTTTTGTGGTTAATTTCTTCTCGGGTAAACCTTCTCACACTGAAGCGTCCTCCAGGGAAGGCAGAGGTTAGGACCCCTGAGGATTCATCAGATGTTATGGAGGAGGAAGAGACGCTCCGGGCAATTTCAAGAAAATTGTGAAAGGAAAAACACGATCTTGATATCATCTGAAGTAAACCACTGAATGGTG
>CM051019.1:22138416-22155916 GCA_027704905.1 Muraenolepis orangiensis
CCCCTTCCGCACTGTGAGGAGACATCTCCGAAGGTGACAGCTCTCTATAGATGCCATGTATGGGCCTCTCTCTATCGCTACCTCTCTCTCTCTCCCTGTCTCTCCCTGTCTCTCTACCTCTCTCTATCGCTACCTCTCTCTCCCTGTCTCTCCCTGTCTCTCTACCTCTCTCTATCGCTACCTCTCTCTCCCTGTCTCTCCCTGTCTCTCTACCTCTCTCTATCGCTACCTCTCTCTCCCTGTCTCTGCTTGTCTCTCCCCGTCTCTTTTTCTACCTCTCTTCCTGTCTCTCTCCATCTCTCTCTCCATGTCTCCACCTGTCTCTCTCCATCTCTCTCTCTACCTCTCTCTCCCTGTCTCCACCTGTCTCTCTCCATCTCTCTCTCTCCATCTCTCTCTCTACCTCTCTCTCTCTACCTCTCTCTCCCTGTCTCCCCATCTCTCTCGCTCCCTCCCTCTCTCTCCTTGTCACTCTCCACCTCTCTCCTTACCTCTCTCTCCCTGTCTCCTCATCTCTCTCTCTCCCTCCCTCTCTCTCCCTGTCACTCTCCACCTCTCTCCTTACCTCTCTCTCCCTGTCTCCTCATCTCTCTCTCTCCCTCCCTCTCTCTCCTTGTCACTCTCCACCTCTCTCCTTACCTCTCTCTCCCTGTCTCCTCATCTCTCTCTCTCCCTCCCTCTCTCTCCCTGTCACTCTCCACCTCTCTCTTTTCCTCTCTCTCCCTGTCTCCTCATCTCGCTCTCTCCCTCCCTCTCTCTCCCTGTCACTCTCCACCTCTCTCTTTTCCTCTCTCTCCCTGTCTTTCCCCATCTCTCTCTCCATCTCTCTCTGTACCTCTCTCCACCTCTCTTTCTGCTGTTCCAATGGCCTTGACGCTGCCTATACCTCCCAGTGTACTCTCTCTCCACAGAGCCTTATTCTTTGCATTGCCTCATGGGATTCATGGCAGCCATGAAGGTCCTCTGCAATCCGTCCATTCAATAACCATAATAATAATGAATCCTGAATCTTTAACCTTGGCTTTCAGAACATTTTCTTTTGTGTATGTGTCACCGTTCACCGGTCCTTCTCCCTCCCTCCTGTTAGCCCTGCTGGGTTTGTTTTGATCATTGTTCTACCATTGATTTTCTCTGTCATTTGTAATGGTTATTTGCGTCCTAATAAAAATCCATCCTTTGTGTTTGAAGGTCCCTTGTTGTCCCAGCAGTCCTTGTGTCTGGAGCCCCACCCACCAGGCATTAGAGGGGTTGGATCTGACAGAGTGTCTATAGGCAGGCTGATGGGTCCTCCTACCCTCATTATCACATCTTAGAAAGAGAGACATGATGAGGATGATGATGATGAGGATGATGATGATGATGATGATGATGATGATGATGATGATGATGATGATGATGATGATGATGGTGATGATGATGGTGATGATGATGATGGTGATGATGATGATGATGATGATGATGATGAGGATGATGATGATGATGGTGATGATGATGATGATGATGATGATGATGATGAGGATGATGATGATGATGGTGATGATGATGGTGATGATGATGATGGTGATGATGATGATGATGATGATGATGATGAGGATGATGATGATGATGGTGATGATGATGATGATGATGATGATGAGGATGATGATGATGATGATGATGATGGTGATGATGGTGATGATGGTGATGGTGATGATGATGATGATGATGATGATGATGATGATGGTGATGATGATGGTGATGATGATGATGACAGCCCAGTATCAACAACCACGCTGAAGAACGCTGTTGTGGACAGCATGGAGGACCAATGACAAAATAGAGAGACTTTCCCCCCAAGAAAATGTGACGTCAGCGAGACGTAGGAGACGACATCATAGGAGTCTTGGATAGTTGAACACCAATGGAGAACCAGAGATGTCTCTGGAAGCACCACTTGGTTTAAGTAATCATGATTCTAATTGGGTTAAAAACAACAACTCATCTCTACAGGGACGGCCTGTCCCCCACAGAAATATTATGTTGTACACAAAGAACAACATATAATAACAATTAAAGTAAAGACAAACATGGATTCTCCCCAGCCCTTCATCTGTCGTGTCTCGGAGCAACATTTAAACACTCCATGCTTTAGTTACAAGAGATTATTACATTTTGATCACCCCCTGAGAGCAGGGTCGCAATGGGCTTGTTTTCTTATCGTCAATTATCGTCTGATTAAACATTTGCATTCGCAACAGGTTGATGGAATCGGCCAAATTCAAGGAATAAACTTCCTTTGATTCTCATGAAAGTTGATACGCTCGCTTGAGGTGGTTTTTGACTGATCTGAATCGAGTTAATTCGTGAAAGCGGAAAGTGGAAACAACTTTGTCAAATCAATTCTGACGTAGCGAACTTTGAACTCACGTGACTTATGCTGTCGGCGTCCACTTCTTTTCAAGCGTTCCTATGACCCCAAAACATGGCTTATGTCACCGCCCGATATCCGTCACGGCTGATGTAGTTTGTTCACTCCAACTAGTTGATGGAAACACAACGAATCGCAGAGATCAGTGAATCCCCTCTGGATGAACCCAGCGACCTCTCTGAGGGAGAGATCAGTGAGTCCCCTCTGGATGAACCCAGCGACCTCTCTGAGGGAGAGATCAGTGAGTCCCCTCTGGATGAACCCAGCGACCTCTCTGAGGGAGAGATCAGTGAGTCCCCTCTGGATGAACCCAGCGACCTCTCTGAGGGAGAGATCAGTGAGTCCCCTCTGGATGAACCCAGCGACCTCTCTGAGGGAGAGATCAGTGAGTCCCCTCTGGATGAACCCAGCGACCTCTCTGAGGGAGAGATCAGTGAGTCCCCTCTGGATGAACCCAGCGACCTCTCTGAGGGAGAGATCAGTGAGTCCCCTCTGGATGAACCCAGCGACCTCTCTGAGGGAGAGATCAGTGAGTCCCCTCTGGATGAACCCAGCGACCTCTCTGAGGGAGAGATCAGTGAGTCCCCTCTGGATGAACCCAGCGACCTCTCTGAGGGAGAGATCAGTGAGTCCCCTCTGGATGAACCCAGCGACCTCTCTGAGGGAGAGATCAGTGAGTCCCCTCTGGATGAACCCAGCGACCTCTCTGAGGGAGAGATCAGTGAGTCCCTCTGGATGAACCCAGCGACCTCTCTGAGGGAGAGATCAGTGAGTCCCCTCTGGATGAACCCAGCGACCTCTCTGAGGGAGAGATCAGTGAGTCCCCTCTGGATGAACCCAGCGACCTCTCTGAGGGAGAGATCAGTGAGTCCCCTCTGGATGAACCCAGCGACCTCTCTGAGGGAGAGATCAGTGAGTCCCCTCTGGATGAACCCAGCGACCTCTCTGAGGGAGAGATCAGTGAGTCCCCTCTGGATGAACCCAGCGACCTCTCATAGGGAGAGATCAGTGAGTCCCCTCTGGATGAACCCAGCGACCTCTCTGAGGGAGAGATCAGTGAGTCCCCTCTGGATGAACCCAGCGACCTCTCTGAGGGAGAGAGTCCACAGTAGGGCTGCCTTGGTGACCTTTCATTATGTGAATGCAAGATATTTTTCTTGTGGGTGGCAGTAGAAAAATAAAAATAAAAAATAAATCATATATACATATATATATATATATATATGTATGTGTGTGTGTAGCAGATGCCGCTGCCACCAGCCATTCACATGGCTTCTTAAAGGCTCCTCCTGAAGACAATGACACAGGGTGACGAGAAACACGGTTTATTATTCATCATTTTGAATCCTGGTGAACAGAGCAGATGGAACATGCTAGAGCTCTTCCTCTAGTGTGTGTGTGGTGGAGGCTGCTTTAACCTGTGGGCCACAGGTGAGCATTCTCACCAGCCATAGAGAAATCAGTCTGATTTAGGCCAGGTGAGGCTTCGTCAACCAGACACCAACCACACACACTCCACAGATATGATATCAGGGATCTCCCTAAAATGATTTAATAGTGGCGCCGTTGACAACATTTTCTGCCATTAACTTCAGAAATTTCAGAAAATTGGTTCAAACATTTGACAATTTATTTATTGAGAAAGTGAATCTTTTTTTAATGAATGGACGATGGTGGAGATGCATGATGGCAAAGGACAAGGGAACCCTGAGACAAAGCGGTGAGGAAAGAGGCCAAGTGGAAAGGTTTACGCCTCCAGGGGAAACAGTATTCTTTAAGGCCTTTTCTCTTGCTCTTTGGGATGCTTTAGAGAGAGGGAGAGAGAGAGAGAGAGAGAGAGAGAGAGAGAGAGAGAGAGAGAGAGAGAGAGAGAGAGAGAGAGAGAGAGAGAGAGAGAGAGGGAGAGAGAGAGGAATAGAGGGAGAGAGAGAGAGAGAGAGAGAGAGAGAGAGAGAGAGAGAGAGAGAGAGAGAGAGAGAGAGAGAGAGAGAGAGAGAGAGAGAGAGAGAGAGAGAGAGAGAGAGAGAGAGAGAGAGAGAGAGAGAGAGAGAAAACCTCCATTGCTCACATCACCAATGAACACCTTGTTATCGCCTTGTTCTCTGAGGCTGGTTCTCTGGAGCCGGGATTCCAACACTAATGGGTTCCCATCATTTTCAGACATCAGCGATTCCTCAGCATTGACTAACGGAACCGGAGGGGGAGGAGCTCCAAGGGCCTAAGGAGGGGGGAACCAATGGTTTGACTTTGACTCCCAGCCAAACTGTACTGGGGTTCAATTCCCAATAGACGTAGCCTTATCTGTAGGGATGTGTTGAGCAACTAGCCGCTAGCTGCTCCATGAGGTGCCTCTCTATCCACGGTGGATCCCTCAGCTCACAGAGCGCTAGATTTCTGGTTTGTAGCGACCCAGGAAACAAAAGCCCACGTAGCACCAACGTAGAGCGGCTAGTGTTAGTGAGTTGTTAGTTGGCTTCACATTAGGACTCACGTAAGCGTCCCAAGATGCTTAAAAATCGTCTCAAGTGTCTCAAGTCGCTTTCAAATTTAAAAGTGCCTGTTAAGGATACAGTCTGTAAGGACATAGTCTGTAAGGACACAGTATGTTAGGAGACAGTCTGTAAGGACAGTTTGCAAGGAGACAGTCCGCATGGAGACAGTCTGTAAGGAGACAGTCTGTAAGGAGATGGTGTGTGAAGAGACAGTATGTAAGGAGACAGTCTGCAAGGAGACAGTCTGTAAGGACAGTCTGCCAGGAGACAGTCAGTAAGCGCAGTCTGTAAGAACAGCCAGTAAGAATAGTCTGTAAGGACACAAAGTGCCGGACTCTAGCCACCACACGTGTGTGTGTGTTTGGTTAGGATTCAAAAGGACAATAGATGGAGCAGACATGCATCCTTTGTATCATTCTCAGGCCCTGCTGCTAGGAAGTCCTTTCAGTTTCAGATCAGGCAAACCAAACTGCCTTGAACCATTAGTGGTATTCGACTTCAGTACGACTGGTATTTGCCTCAATGTGGCTTAGCAGGATTTTTACTCCAATATAGTATTTTGTGTCTATTTTGATATTAGAGGAAATAGATTGATAGATAGATAGATAGATACAGTAAATATATATATATATATAGAGTAAATATATAGATAGTTAGATAGTTAGATAGATAGATAGATAGGTAGATAGTGTATATAGATAGATAGAGTAAATAGATAGATAGATAGATAGATAGATAGATAGATAGATAGATAGATAGATAGATAGAGTAGATAGATAGTATAGCTAGATAGATATAGTGAATATATATATATATATATATATATATATATATATATATATATATATATATATATATGTATAAGTAAATTAATACAGATTATTAAGGAAAGTTGTTTCCTCAAACTCCATAGCAGACAGCAGTTTATTCCGCAGTTTGATCCCAATCTGTTGTTTTTCTTTTAGTTTATTTATTTATTTTTTAATGTTCAGTAACACAATAAGACTTGTTTTCTGACCCCATCATCTCTCGTCTCACTGGATGGAGCCGTCGTATCGGTCCTCGAGCTGGTGACCTCACAGGAAGCAGAGGCAGATCCTAATCCAGACTGACACTGACTCCACACACACACACACACACACACTGGTTGCCGGTTTAAGTTCACTACAAAACACCTGGGCACTGCCCATCTTTCTAAAATAGACAAATGAAACATTTTGATTCCTAATTGGCTGGAGGTCCCATGGTCTCTGTGAGAGGATGAGGGGGTGCGTTTGGAAGCAGGTGATGTACGGTAATGTTCCACCAGCCCCTGGTCTGCTCCTGCTGGCTTTTTACCGGTGACATCATAGATCAGAGTGGGTTTGGATCTGCTCGCTCTGCTCTCATTAGACATTCTACAGGAAGCCCTGCAGGTCAGACACACTGTACTGCCCTTTAAACCTCAACGCTACAAACTGGGCCTGTTTATAAAGTCACCTATAGGCTTCTCAGCCTATAGAGCGAACCCTTGAACCTAACTTAGCACTTGGCGTTTCATGTTGATGTATAAGTTTGGTTTCTTTCTCGTTCCCCTAAAGTACGCTGCTACCAATGAAAGGTTTGAGCATACATTCTCACATGCTAAGGGCAACAAGATGATGCTAGCTGCTTTGGATTGCCACTAAAACATAGTATAACAAAGTATCGCAGAGTGAACTTTGAATAACAACATTCAAACGCTGCTTTGTTTGTGATATTGCGATGATGTAATGTTTGTCTCAAAAGACGGCCTTGCTTTAATCATGATGGTGGTAGGAAGAAACAACCATGTCCCCTAAGAGTTTGGCTTGGCACACAAACAGAGCAGCTGTGTTAAATATTTCAACACACGCATGGAATCTAAATATTGCATGCAGAGAGGGTGATGTGTGTGATGCCACGATGTGAAACATTAAAGGGCCAGCAATGTCCAACTGAACTGTACTGATTTCTGTACAGTTCTGATCACCTCCCCCTCGACATCAGGAGCATTCCTCTGGAGCTTCTTCACGGGTCCTGTTACAGCGTCGTAACACAAGGACGTACCGTGGTACCGGCAATGTAACAGCAGCCCCTAATTGTGTTCTGAGGTTAAGGAGCAGTATGTGAATGCACAGCACCAGCAGGTGGCGCCGTGCAGTGAAGTAAACCTCACACATCAAAGACATTGTAGTGATGAAGCTGGAGCCCGTGGGTTTTATCTTCTCACGTTAGAGCGTTGCCTCTCATGCCGGGGGGGCCGTGAGTTAGAGCCCAGTGCGGGGAAGTGACGGCTCCATGTGGTTGGCATCGGGGGTTAAGGGTAGGACAAAGGGGGGGGGGGGGAAGGAGGGGGCCCTTGAGCAAGGCACCAGACATTATACAAAAGCTGCCCACTGCTCCTGCAAGGATGGGTTCAATGCAGAGCAACACATGTCACTGTGTGTGTGTACATGTATGTGACCAATCAATTGGATTCAATCCTCCAGATATAGATTTAGATTTAGATTTAGACAAGGCCAAACAGCGCCTCCTACTCGCTAGCTCAAGGCTTCATAACGTTATTAAATATAAAGTACATGGCTTAATACATAGTGTAGTTGCAGTCTAACACGGTGACTGTAGTGTTCCGTGTTCCCCAGGGTTCTTATTGGGCTTCTGTATTGGGTTAACAAGTGTTCTGTATTGGGTTAACAAGAAACCTTCCAGCCCGGTCTGTCAAACCTTTCCATCTGCACTTTTCTTTATGCCTGTGGTTCACTTTCTGACAGCTTATGGCTTTTTTTTCCTCTCCTTTTCATTCTGACGTCCCTTTTACTTCTGAAGGACAGAGAGTGATATGCTGACGTGTGAATGAATTGTTTGGTATCACAATGGGTGGCCAAATGTACATTTTGTACAGTTCCACGGGTCAGTTTGTCCTTCCTCCAACCTTGATCTGTCTGCTGAGTCCCTCAGCTCTATGGAAATCACACTTGCAGACTTTTTCAGGCCGAACACAGTATCAAACCAAAGGAGTGATTTTTTTATGATGATGCTTTATTCTTCACATCTAAAACTGCTTTTTACACAACAATACAGAGTTAATCATCTTAGTAGCCGTACAACAAGGTTCATATTCATTACACTCCTGATGGCAACACGGCTAAACTTTCAAACCTAACTTTTTTCCCACCTTATTCCTTAAATAGCTTATAATGTACATGTAGCATACCTATCCTGGTAAGTGTTTACACAATGGCTCTATCAAAACTTAGTATCAAGGACTAATACTATAATATACTAAGATATAACTAGTATAGCACATTGTATAAGGGCTACTCTCCTTAGTCACTAGTATGAAACCCACTACCTGTGCCCTTGACCCCATCCCCTCTTCCCTCGTTAAGGACTGCCTCCCCTCACTCTCCCCACTCATCACTACCATCATCAACTCCTCCCTGGCCATCGGCTCCGTCCCCCCCTCACTCAAGCTTGCTACCATCACCCCCATACTGAAAAAACCCGGCCTTGACCCCGGTAACCCCATCAACTTCCGTCCTATTTCCAACCTCCCCTACACGTCCAAAATGCTCGAACGTGTCACCGCTTCACAAATTAAAGCCCACCTTGACACAAATAACCTTCACGAACCCTTCCAGTCCGGCTTCCGCACTAGACACAGCACGGAAACCGCCCTCCTCAAGGTTACCAATGACATACTTCTCTCTGCCGACTCCGGCTCCCTCACCATCCTCATCCTCCTCGACCTCACCGCTGCCTTTGACACTATAGACCACTCCATCCTCCTCTCCCGCCTCCAGCACTTCATTGGTATCACCGGCACCGCCCTCTCCTGGCTCACCTCCTACCTCTCCGACCGCCACCAATACATCTCCATCAATAACTGTCAATCCTCCACTGCCCCAGTCACTCACGGTGTCCCCCAGGGTTCTGTACTTGGTCCCCTACTCTTTATCATATACATCCTTCCCCTCGGTCAGATCCTTCGCCACCACGGGCTCCGCTTTCACTGTTATGCCGACGACACTCAGCTATATCTCTCCGCCAAAGCTATCACCCCAGCCACCCACGCCACCCTCTCCGCCTGCCTCAGTGACATTAAAACCTGGATGCAAACAAACTTTCTCAAACTCAACAGCAATAAAACAGAAATCCTTATTATTGGCCCTACCTCCCTCACCCGCTCTGCACAAAATTTCACCCTTAACATAGACGGCTCCATCATCACCCCCTCCACCCAGATCCGCAACCTCGGCCTCATCCTCGACCCCACCCTCTCTTTCCTTCCCCATGCAAATCACATCACCAAAACCGCTTTCTTCCACCTCCGGAACATTGCCCGCCTCCGCCCCTCCCTATCCTTCCCTGCTGCTGAAACCCTCATCCACGCATTCATCACTTCCAGACTCGATTATTGCAACAGCATTCTGTATGGCTCAACTCACAAAATCATACATAAACTCCAATATGTCCAGAACTCTGCCGCCCGCCTCCTCACCTCCACCCGCCGCCGAGACCACATCACCCCTGTCCTACACAACCTCCACTGGCTCCCAGTCAAACACCGGATACATTTCAAGATTCTACTCCTCACCTACAAAGCCCTCAATAACCAGGCCCCCCCCTACCTCTCCCACCTCCTCCCCCGCCACGTCCCCACCCGCAGCCTCAGGTCCGGAGACACTAACCGCTTGACGATCCCCAGGACCAATCTCCGGACCTGGGGCGACCGGGCCTTCTCCGTGGCCGCACCCACCCTCTGGAACGCTCTCCCCATCAACATCCGCCAAGCACCCACCTTATCATCCTTTAAACAGGCCCTCAAGAGCCACCTCTTCAACCTCGCCTTCACCCAGTAACCTCCACTCCTCACCTCCACATCCCACTGTCCCCACCATGTATGTCAATGTTTGTAAATGTGTGCAAAGTTTGTAAAGCGGCTTTGGGTACTCAGAAAAGCGCTATATAAAATAAATGTATTATTATTATTATTATATGTTTCTGCATATTTAGCCGAACAATAATTGAACAGAATTCAGCTTGGTACAATATGCATGATTTATGATAAACAAGCTAGCTCCAGTATAAATGATGAAAAGAAAGCCACTTAAAAAGACAACTTTTAACATGAGATTTCTCTAGGCTGCTGCAGAGTTGGAAAACAACAGGCCTCGGTCCCTGTAGCCGTAAAGTTAGCGTCTACGTGACAGAATGTGCTTTAGAGCAAACCGATTTCAACTAATCTAAGTTCTAAGTAATGAGTAATGAGTAATCCCTGGTGGTGGGTTTAGTTGCACTGGGAGCTGCATTTGTACAGCCGGTTGATCCTCAGGATGTCGATCTGGGACAGGCCGTCTCTCTGTCCGATGGGGACGGACGCGTCGGGGATGGGAGTCATGGTCTTCTGTCTGTACACGGTACTGAAGGCCGTACTGGAACAAAGAACACAGCGCAATTATTTATTATTCCATGTTTGGGTGGGACGTGGTGAAGGCTGGATGACTAATGGTCGACCCTGCTTTTCTGTGGTCCTTCTCAAGGCCCAATTGTTGGTGGTTCTTCCTGTCCCCTGTCCCCACCCCTCCCCCGCTCTATGTTTAAAAGGGTAATTTGTACCAAATGCACTTGCTTTATTAAATAAGACCTGGATGAACTAATTCAAACAAAACATTTGTATGTATTTGTTTTATGTGATGTGTATCTGTATGTTTGAATCCCTCTCTCTCTGAGTTGAGGCCAGGAAGGCTGAACAGTAGAGAGTCATACTCTCTTCCCTATTTTCCTGGCTTTTTTCCCCTGGCCCCTGTTTTCCTGGCTTCTTAGGGTCAGGGTGTGGGGCTGTGGAGTCCTTTCAGACTGTGACCGTGGTTAAGTGATGGCTAAATACGCTTCACACAAGTATGTGTTTCTGTAACAGCCAACAGGAACTCTGAAGGGGATCTAGGGCGTCCAATGTCCGCTACGTTACGTTAGGACACTGCTCTCCCAGTCAGGGCCGAGGGGTTTATGTAGCGCTGGTGGAGGTGTGTCTGTGTATGGATAAGCCACGTCCTCCGCCTTACCTTCCGTAGTGCATCACAGACGTGTAATCGTACGGCGTGCCCAGGTTGTTGGTGTCCATCTTCCTGAAGTTAGACATGTAATCTTTTCCGTAAGGAGAGAGAAAAACAAGATGAGTCCAGAGAACCAGTTGTCACTGTATGCTAGATCCCCCCAATTCCCCCAGCATTACAGCTGGGTCTGTTGGTCAGCACCAGGGCTCTAAAGGACCTTGTGGGGGTCAGGGTGTCGGACTCTCGGTACCGGCTTTGGTCCCCGATGCCCGCGGCCATTTAGCGGTTGACCTCCTCGCAGAATGAAAAATCCTACCTCCTGAATCCCATCCGTCGGAATTCACTGTAATTGGCATTTGGCCAAAAGCATCTGCTCAAAGCACCCAAGAGGACAACACTCAAGGCTTACGGTTCTTGATGTTATCCTTGTGGATGAGGATGTGCTGGTCTCGGTCGCTGCGCGTGTGCTCGTGGTAGAAGCCCAGGGCGTGGAGCACCTCGTGCTGGATGATGCCGTGCTGCACACAGCCCTGCTTCTGCAGGGAAATCACCTGGCGGTCCCCGATACGACCCAGAGACGAGAAACACCTGGGGACACAATGGGTGTGTATGTGTTTGTTTATGAATATTGTGTGTGTGTGAGAGAGAGAGAGAGAGAGAGAGAGAGAGAGAGAGGAGAGAGAGAGAGAGAGAGAGAGAGAGAGAGAGAGAGAGAGAGAGAGAGAGAGAGAGAGAGAGTGTAAGACATTACACAGTACAGTGTAATGTCAGTACAGACATTATTACAGTACAGTAGACATTATTATGTCCTGTCCTCCTTGTACCACTGACTCATAGGAATAACACTGAAGCTGAGCGTGAACTGACCCGTATCGGGGCTCGAAGTCGATGTACATCCGCTCGTTTTGCCTGGGAATGAAGCGGATGCAGGTCTTGGAGTGGAAATCCATCAAGGCCTTTTCAATGGTCTCTACCTCTTCACTGTCTGGTAGCGGTTGCAAATTGAACCAACATACAGTTTTCATGTCATTGCTCTTGAAACCAAGTAACATACTATGAATACACTTTTGAATAACACAGATATGGAATAAAACATCAAGATCTCTAAATTGTAGTCCACGTCATGTAGTTTAAAATACACACAAAATACACACACATGAGATACTTATATAACTTATATATATATACTAAAACAAGCTCTATTCCAAAAAGCTGAAACTTTTGTGTCATGAATGTTGAAACCTAAGACTGAAGTCACATACTGTAACGTATAGTTATTTGAAAGAATGTACTGTGCCAAGAATCTGAAAGGTTCCTGTCATGAATGAAGTTGACACCTCAGACTAAAGTCCCGTACTGTATTTCTCGTTGATGAGGAAAGGGATCCTGACTTTCCCGTCGTCCGACTTGGACCAGAGACAGCTGAACGCGTTGCTGTAGCACTTCATGGCCGTCCGCTGGCGGGGAATCAACATGTCTCCTTCCATTAGGAAGTCAGTGGATCCTGGTGGTCATAAACATCAACAGAACTTGAAACTTATTTTGAACAGAAATACAGTATTATTAAATTGCATTTTGGTGAAAAGGTTAAAATGGGGTATTTATTAAGTTAATAAGGGTTTTATTAAGCTATACTCATTCATGTGCCCCATTCCTTGATGTATTTTGGCCAAATATAACATCTTACCCATGTTCATCTTGAGGATAGTGTCACCGATGTCCATTGTCTCTGAATAACAGAACCAGATGCATCACATAACAGTCATTCAAGTGGACTTTTAACAGCATAGAAATCATCCTTTTCCTCTTTTCCTTGGAAGTGCAAGGCGAGAGTATAAACTCATGGTTTTTGAACTCACCATCACCGTCGGCCTGGTTCTCCTGGTTGTTCTGAAAGTGAATGGACAAGTTGTGTAGTTTACAGCATAGACATGTCAAGTGTAAGCTGTAAAGAGTAGCAAATGTTCTATGGTAATGTTATGCCATAGGTATATATATATATATATATATATATATATATAGATATACATGTTTTTATATACAACCATATATATATATACAGTATACATATATACTATATATGTTTTTTTTATGGATCATTATCCATTTCCATTGGTGGGAAATGCAATGGATTTGCAAATCTAATGTTTCATATAAAGTATATATGTATATATTGTAACATTATTTAAAAAAACATGTACTTGGAAGAAGTTGCAGCACCAAACATGTGTCACTGTGTAGGTTTCTACTGCACACAACAGATATCTGACCACAAAGGTTGAGGCAGACAGCAGCTTATAGTATCCAGTGTCACTCTGTTGTTCAGAAGGAGACCTGTCCATTACAAGCCATCTCTTACCAGCAGGGGGTGAGCCTGAGACACACCCAGCAGGTACCATCTCTTACCAGCAGGGGGTGAGCCTGAGACACACCCAGCAGGTACCATCTCTTACCAGCAGGGGGTGAGCCTGAGACACAGCCAGCAGGTACCATCTCTTACCAGCAGGGGGTGAGCCTGAGACACACCCAGCAGGTACCATCTCTTACCAGCAGGGGGTGAGCCTGAGACACACCCAGCAGGTACCATCTCTTACCAGCAGGGGGTGAGCCTGAGACACACCCAGCAGGTACCATCTCTTACCAGCAGGGGGTGAGCCTGAGACACACCCAGCAGGTACCATCTCTTACCAGCAGGGGGTGAGCCTGAGACACACCCAGCAGGTACCATCTCTTACCAGCAGGGGGTGAGCCTGAGACACACCCAGCAGGTACCATCTCTTACCAGCAGGGGGTGAGCCTGAGACACAGCCAGCAGGTACCATCTCTTACCAGCAGGGGGTGAGCCTGAGACACACCCAGCAGGTACCATCTCTTACCAGCAGGGGGTGAGCCTGAGACACACCCAGCAGGTACCATCTCTTACCAGCAGGGGGTGAGCCTGAGACACACCCAGCAGGTACCATCACTTACCAGCAGGGGGTGAGCCTGAGACACACCCAGCAGGTACCATCACTTACCAGCAGGGGGTGAGCCTGAGACACACCCAGCAGGTACCATCACTTACCAGCAGGGGGTGAGCCTGAGACACACCCAGCAGGGGGTGAGCCTGAGACACAGCCAGCAGGTACCATCTCTTACCAGCAGGGGGTGAGCCTGAGACACAGCCAGCAGGTACCATCTCTTACCAGCAGGGGGTGAGCCTGAGACACAGCCAGCAGGAACAGCACCAGACACAGAGTGGTGGTTGGGACGTCCATCTGGGAGCTTTCTCAGCTTTGGTCTGGAGAGGAAGAGCTGCTTGGTTTGGAGTTAGAGAAGTTGTTAGAAGCTTGTTGGTCACTGAGGATGGTTCTTCTCTCCTGGGCAGGGGGTTTATATAGCGGTGGTGGAGGTGTTCCTGTGTGTGTGGATTAGTGGGGGTCTTACTGTATGCACTCACAGCTTATGGGAGTGGCCCTTGTTCCTGCCCCTCTCTGTCTGTCAGCGCTGTTCAAACACACTCCATCTCCAGCCTCAGTCTGAGCTCAGCGTCTTAGGGGACATTTCAGGGGAATTCACGGATGTTTTACATTATGGTGTAATAATAACAATATTAAAACTAATAATAAAAATTAGTAATAAAACACGTCTATATTAATTCATCTTTCTACAGTATATCGATTGGGTTAGTGTTAGCAATATATATTTCAATTCAAATGATATATGTTGTTTTTTTTACTATGCATTCATTGTAGTAGGCCTACAATTCTATTTTTTATTTTATTTCTAATATTAAAAACAATAGTAAAAAATAACATTTTTCTCTCCTTGCACAGTACACGGGGTTAAGGATTGTGATTATAAGACATTTAATTAGCATTAAATAATCTATTGTGTCAATAAAGCCTAGTTTCTGTTTGTGTAGTCCATGAATATCATTTACAGCCCTTCCTGGAGCTCATTAAGGGCGTTTTGACTGTGTCCTCCGCAGACAGCCTCCCTGGGGGTGACCTGCTGTAATGTGGCCCATCTTAAATGTCACCGTCCCAGTAACAGTAAGAGCTCAATTAACAGCCCGCTGTAAACCGCTGTAAAGCCACTGAGGTTTATGGAACTATTGTTGGTAAGTTATCGACTGAAATACAGCATTCAACTTATAGACTGCTATGGGGGGAACTGTGCCTTCACGCAAACATAAAAATACACATAAATATATATAGTGAGGAAATATACACCGTCCTTAAAATCTCCCAAATCCCAGACAGCTTGTATGGTTTATTATGGGTGACTGAAGTGATCAGACTAAATTGATTACAACCCATTACATCACAAGGTCCCAGTAGGAGGAACACCAGTTTGCTTTAAATCTTAGAGAGTTATGTAGCCGGAGGGCGGTGGATCGAAGGCGGGGTTGGAAGAGACGTTATATATGAACAGAATCAGTGGGAGATGGAGGGTTCAGTCATAAAGCAGCAGTAGCCCTTTCCTTATGGTCTACGAACATCTCTTTGAGTTTCTCTCTCTCTCTCTCTCTCTCTCTCTCTCTCTCTCTCTCTCGTCTCTCTCTCTCTCTCTTCTCATGTGGGCGACCGAGGACAGTATTTCAATGAGCGATATCTAACGACCTCGTCCACCATTAAACATGTTCTCAGCAACTCGAAACACTGCTTGTTGTAGTCTCTGAACCATAAATAGACAATATTCAGATCCACATTAAAATAGTCATCATAAAAATAATTAATGTTGCTCACAGCTTCTATAGGTGTTCACCCTGCCAGGGCTTGGTGTAGGTGGGACCCAAAAGCAGAGCGACTGAAGCAAGGTAACAAATAGATATTTTAATTGACCAGCAGACGCGCGTATAAGGCTGAGCAGATGGCAGTTAACGAGAAACAAACCCTGAAAGGCACAAAACAGGGCAGAGTCCAAGAACGTGGTCAAGGCGAGCAGAGGTCGGTAACAGGCGGTCGAGGGTTGAGGCAAAGGTACAAAAACGCTGAGGCAAAACACTAAGTAGTTATTCAGGCGATGGTCAAACACGGTGAATCAAAAACAGAATACGTGATACTTTTACTTTGAACATACGTGACGTTTTCCGAGAATCAGTGTGATAATCCAGCGGTGAATGACAGACAAGACGTGGTTTAAATACAACTTGTAATGAGGTGTGATTGACAACAGGTGAGTCCAGTGTGACAGTATTGAGACAATCATTCAGAGTCTCCATTACTCTGCTATTGTACTCTATTTTCAATCACTTTCCATTCTTAGATGAGACACATCCATATGAGCATAAATACTATATTTTGTCATTTGGGTTAGTGATTATTTAGAATAGAAACTTTCCAGAAATTGTCAGTGTATTTTTCTCTCCTTGTACAGTACACGGGGTTAAGGATTACGAAGACATTTAATTAGCATTAATTAATCTATTGTGTCAATAAAGCCTAGTTTCTGTTTGTGTAGTCCATGAATATCATTGACAGCCCTTCCTGGAGCTCATGAAGGGCGTTTTGACTCCTCTGCAGACAGCCTCCCTGGGGGTGACCTGCTGTAATGTGGCCCATCTTAAATGTCACCGTCCCAGTAACAGTAAGAGCTCAATTAACAGCCCGCTGTAAACCGCTGTAAAGCCACTGAGGTTTATGGAACTATTGTTGGTAAGTTATCGACTGAAATACAGCATTAAACTTATAGACTGCTATGGGGGGAACTGTGCCTTCACGCAAACATAAAAATACACATAAATATATATAGTGAGGAAATATACACCGTCCTTAACATCTCCCAAATCCCAGACAGCTAGTATGGTTTATTGTTTATTGTGTTAAAATCGACCCTGACCGACCTTATGGGTTCAAGAGGCAACAGTTCAGCATATGAAATAAGGGCTATAGACCACTTGGACACTTCCTGGAGTTAATTAAACATTTCAAATTTTGTCTTTTTTAAATAATTGTCAGTCTGTCAGTCAGTGCACTGGGAGGCTTAGGGCAGAGTGTCTGTTTAGCCACAGGTCAAACCCACCGCCCCCTGTGGAGGAAACACACCTCTTTAAGCCATATGGCAACAGAGACTGGATTGGACCGAGCTCCCAGGCCCCTCCTCTTTTTAGACGTTAGCCTGGGAATGTATATTCAATATATTCAACAGCGAAACACATGATATCGCACATTTCTCAACCAGGAGGCAGTAATTGTAAATGGAACCACGCATGCGTTCATATTTGTAATGTTGATTGATTTAGCCGCCAATCCACTTTCTACAGTTCATCCGGGGAATAATCTCCTGATGGCGCTTGATGGATATCAAATGTCTCGTATGTCGATAGTTCATTTTCCCGGTAATAACAATATCCGGTAGGAAAGGTACAGCAGGGGGAGAACTTGGACTGACGTAAACAGACATACTGACACTTTAACCCCCTGATCTATCCTGCCTGCTTCCTTCCTTGTGACTTGACCTCAAACATAAGATATTCTATTTTACAGCCTGTAGGCGTGGGAATCCCTACAATCTCTACAAATCCCTATCCAAATGCAAATGCCTGTTATGTCCCCAAAGGA
>CM051019.1:22160916-22193416 GCA_027704905.1 Muraenolepis orangiensis
TGTGTTTCAGTGTGTGAGAGTGTGTGTGTGTGTTTGTGTGTGTATGTGTGTCTGTGAGAGAGAGTGTTTATTAGATTAGATTAGATTAGATTAGATTTGATTAGATTAGATTCAAATTGATTGTCAGTGTTCAGCACAAGTACAGTACAGCGAAAATAATTTAGCATCTAACCAGAGTGCAAATGTTGCAGTAAAGTGCATGGTAATATAATATAATTGACAGTTTAAATGTACAGGTTAAAAGACAGTCTAGGTATAAATGTGATATGAGCATAATAATAGGTATATGTATATACAGGTAAGTGATCATTTAACAGGTAGTGATCAGGGGTATGCTATTATTGAGAGCAGGATACAAATATATAAATGTAAATGTATATACAAGTGAGCATATATAAATGTATGGCATATATAAATGTATATGTATATACAGGAGTAGGAGCAGTCCTATAAACATATTTAAATATATATGGCAGGTACAATAAACAGGTATCTTAGTCTGAATGTATCAACATATGTAAAGTTGTTGGGGTGTCAACGGGGGGGGGGGGGGGCAGCAGAGCGGGGGGCAGCCGGGGGGGCAGCAGAGGTTGGGGGGTTAGGGGGGGGGGGTGGTGGGCGCTGTCTTCGTGGTGCAGAGTTCAGGGAGATGACAGCTGAGGGGAAGAAGCTGTTCCTAAGCCTGCTTGACTTGGAACAAAGGTTTCTATAGCGCCTCCCGGAGGGGAGGAGGGCAAACAGTCCATGGTTGGGGTGAGAGGGGTCATCCACAATTTGTTGTGCCTTCCTCAGACACCGTTTGTGGTGGGTAGTGTTTATTGCAGGGAGGGGTAGTCCAACGATGCGTTGGATGGTTTTCACCACCCTCTGTAATGCTTTCCGGTCGGAAACAGTGCAGTTGCCATACCACACTGTGATGCAGTGGGTGAGGATGCTTTCAATAGCACACCGGAAAAAGTTCACCAGAATCTGAGGTGACAGGTGGGTTTTCCTCAGTCTCCTCAGGAAGAAGAGACGCTGGTGAGCCTTCTTTACCAGTGAGGCCGTGTTGAGGGACCAGGAGAGGTCCTCGGAGATGTGGACCCCCAGGAATTTGAAGCTGGAGACACACTTGACCTCCGCTCCGTTGATGAGGATGGGGGTGTGTGCGCCAGCTCTGGTCTTCCTGAAGTCCACGATGAGCTCCTTGGTCTTCTTGGTGTTGAGGGCCAGGTTGTTGTCCGACCACCCAGGTGCTGGACCTCCTCCCTGTAGGCTACCTCAACGTTGTTTTTGATGAGGCCCCACCACCGTTGGGTCGTCTGCAAACTTGATGATGGCGTTTGTACCATGTAGAGAAGTGCAGTCGTGGGTGAAGAGGGAGTAGAGGAGAGGGCTCAGCACACAGCCTTGTGGAACGCCGGTGTTTAGTGTTAGGGTGGAAGAGGTGAGATGGTCTAACCTGACTGACTGGGGTCTGTTGGTTAGGAAGTCTAATAACCAGTTACAAACTGAGGGGTTGATGTCAAGGTTCTTGGTCTTCATGAGTTTGAAGATGAGTTTGGAGGGGATGATGGTGTTGAATGCTGAGCTGAAGTCGAAGTCGAAGTCGAAGTCAACAGCATTCTCACATGGGTGTTGCTCTCATCCAGGTGGGAGAGAGCGGAGTGAAAAGCTGAGGAAATGGCATCCTCCGTGCTCCTGTTCTCACGGTAGGCTAATTGGTGTTTATCCAGTGAGGGTGACAGGCCAGATTTGAGGTGTTTATGTGTTTGTGTGTGTGTGTGTGTGTGTGTTGTATGTGTGTGTGTGTGTCTGTGTGTGTGTTTGTGCATATGTGTGTGTGGGGGGAGGGTGCATCTCTATTAATAGCTGCTCTTAATGTCACAGCTGAGCACCACTGTTCCGCATTGCTTTGGACCACTGTAGCAAGCATTAGCCAAAGTGTTCCATTTATACAAATTACCCTCCTGGCTGATTCATCTGAAACACCCCTCTTAATTCAGCTCTATAAACCTCTTAGTTTGGAGTGTGTGTGTGTTGGTCTGTGTGTGTTTGTGTGTGTGTGTGCGACCATCAGCATGTGTTTGTGTGTGCGTGTTTGTGTGTGCGTGTGTGTGCAGGTGACCACTTATAGACCAGAGCACTCCCAGAGAGCCTGACGTATGCTAGGGGAGTCACAGTGGGAGAGGGGAGATGATGTCACAGTGGGAGAGGGGAGATGATGTCACAGTGGGGGAGGGGAGATGATGTCACAGTGGGAGAGGGGAGATGATGTCACAGTTGGAGAGGGGAGATGATGTCACAGTGGGGGAGGGGAGATGATGTCACAGTGGGAGAGGGGAGATGATGTCACAGTGGGAGAGGGGAGATGATGTCACAGTGGGAGAGGGGAGATGATGTCACAGTGGGGGAGGGGAGATGATGTCACAGTGGGAGAGGGGAGATGATGTCACAGTGGGGGAGGGGAGATGATGTCACAGTGGTGGAGGGGTGATGATGTCACAGTGGTGGAGGGGTGATGATGTCACAGTGGGGGAGGGGAGATGATGTCACAGTGGGGAAGGGGAGAAGATGTCACAGTGGGGGAGGGGAGTGTGTTTTAGTAAGTGTCTGTGCATGCATGCGTGTGTGAGTTAGTTAGTGTGTGTGTGTGTGTGTGTGTGTGTGTTGTGTGTGTGTGTGTGTGTGTGTATGTTTGTGTGTGTGTGTGTGTGTGTTTAGTTAGTGTCTGAATGTGTGTGTGTGTGGGGGTTTAGTTAGTGTCTGTTTGTGTGTGTGTGTGTGTGTGTGTGTGTGTGCACGTGTGTATGTGTATGTGTGTGTGTGTGTGTGTGTGTGTGTGTGTGTTGTAGTTAGTGTCTGTTTGTGTGTTCTGGAGGATCTCCTGACCCCCACATGGCCGTGGTCTCAGCAGCTCAGAGCCCACACACACACAAACACGCACACACACTCACACACTTCACATACTTTTTGCACCATATCCACGTGGTCCTTGTTCCGTGTTTCCATAGCATGTTAGCATAGCACTGCATCGCATGCTGCCACGGCCTGTAACGTTCACCCCTTCTTACCCCTAGACGAGCCATCTAAGGCCACGAGCCATCACACACACACACACACACACACACACACACACACACACACACACACACACACACACACACACACACACACACACACACACACACACACACACACACACACACACACACACACACACACACACACACACACTCACTCTTAATGGGTCACTCTTCAGCACAGCTGTATGCATGGATGATCATGCTTTTCTGCATGAACTGACTTCACTGTGATTAGAAAACAACTGATTCAGGAATAAACAACAAGGCCTGAGTTCACCAGTCGGATGGGTTTTAGTAGGTGAAGAACATTACTACTAGGACTATGGAAGTGGGAAGGTTTCTCTCAAGGATGCCTGACAAACTGTGGGCGGACATTTGGGCTCGAACCCTGGATATTTTCCCCCCAAAATAGAAAAAACAACAATATATTTTCAACCTAATTTTGTCTGGTTTGCCTTGTTTGTTGGTTTTGTCTCTCATGTCAACGTCTTCTACTCCCAATGTTCTACTATCCGTACAAGGACTACCAGGTTCAAGGATAGTTTTTATCCAACTGCTGAACTGCTAGGAGTGCTGCCACGTCATAACATAGTCATTAACATTACACTGTCAGGCTGTCACTGTCAGACTTTGCTGGACTTTCTGGACTCATTACAGTTACTGCACTTTTCTGCACTGTACTGCACTGTTCTGCACTGTATTCATGATGCTGCTGCACTACTGGCACTTTAAATGCTTAAAAAAGGGAAGTGCATATCATCCATCAATCACTTTATTGTTCTTTTTATGTTCATTTTTATTGTATAGTATTTTTTGTGTTGTTTATAAATGATCTTGAATCTGAAATCTTGAAAGAAATTAGGCGCTTTGGAGTAAAATAATTTCCTCCTCCTCTCAAGATGGTTCCTGAAACCCAATCTGAAGCCAGTCATAACCGGCTTTCCCTGCTGCCTCAGTAACTCAAGCCAGTCATAACCGGCTTTCCCTGCTGCCTCAGTAACTCAAGCCAGTCATAACCGGCTTTCCCCCCTGCTTCAGTAACTTCAACTGTCACATTTAGACTGCGGCCCTGAGGCCTGATTCCCTCTAGCCGGTAACCAGAGGCACGTGATTCTTCTTTTCTTCATTCGCCATAAATATCCCCTCACTGCAGACTTATTCCATCTGACCTTTTTGCTAATGTGCTTTCCTGCGATTCTTCTTCACAGTTTACCCCCGGTAATGTTGAATCTGTAAGCGCCCCCTCCTGGTGTAAATTGTCATTGAGTGATGAGAAGTGATCGCAGATGAGTACATATATATATATATATATATACACACACACGGTACTGTTGGCTTCCAGTAACGTGTAGAGTCAGATTTGAGTGCAGTAGATACGGATCTTGGCTAGTAGTAGATAGTTTTGTCTGGTCAACAATATTGTTTAGAAATTGAACGCAAATGAATACCATTCTGTGTGTCTATTGATTAAGTGATGTAAGTTATCTTCATCCCTACCCCTCCCTCTGCTCCTCCTGCTCCTCCTGCTTCTCCTGCTCCTCCTGCTCCTCCTGCTCCTCCTGCTCCTCCTGCTCCTCCTGTACCTCCTGCTCCTCCTGTACCTCCTGCTCCTCCTGCTTCTCCTGCTTCTCCTGCTTCTCCTGCTCCTCCTGCTTCTCCTGCTCCTCCTGCTTCTCCTGCTTCTCCTGCTCCTCCTGCTCCTCCTGCTCCTCCTGCTTCTCCTGCTTCTCCTGCTTCTCCTGCTTCTCCTGCTCCTCCTGCTTCTCCTGCTCCTCCTGCTTCTCCTGCTTCTCCTGCTTCTCCTGCTCCTCCTGCTCCTCCTGCTCCTCCTGCTTCTCCTGCTTCTCCTGCTCCTCCTGCTCCTCCTGCTCCTCCTGCTTCTCCTGCTTCTCCTGCTCCTCCTGCTCCTCCTGCTCCTCCTGCTTCTCCTGCTCCTCCTGCTCCTCCTGCTCCTCCTGCTCCTCCTGCTTCTCCTGCTCCTCCTGCTCCTCCTGCTTCTCCTGCTTCTCCTGCTTCTCCTGCTCCTCCTGCTTCTCCTGCTCCTCCTGCTCCTCCTGCTTCTCCTGCTCCTCCTGCTCCTCCTGCTCCTCCTGCTTCTCCTGCTTCTCCTGCTTCTCCTGCTTCTCCTGCTCCTCCTGCTTCTCCTGCTCCTCCTGCTTCTCCTGCTTCTCCTGCTTCTCCTGCTCCTCCTCCTGCTTCTCCTGCTCCTCCTGCTTCTCCTGCTCCTCCTGCTCCTCCTGCTTCTCCTGCTCCTCCTGCTTCTCCTGCTTCTCCTGCTCCTCCTGCTTCTCCTGCTCCTCCTGCTTCTCCTGCTTCTCCTGCTCCTCCTGCTCCTCCTGCTCCTCCTGCTCCTCCTGCTTCTCCTGCTCCTCCTGCTCCTCCTGCTCCTCCTGCTTCTCCTGCTTCTCCTACTTCTCCTGCTCCTCCTGCTTCTCCTGCTCCTCCTGCTCCTCCTGCTCCTCCTGCTCCTCCTGCTTCTCCTGCTCCTCCTGCTCCTCCTGCTTCTCCTGCTCCTCCTGCTTCTCCTGCTTCTCCTGCTCCTCCTGCTCCTCCTGCTCCTCCTGCTTCTCCTGCTTCTCCTGCTCCTCCTGCTTCTCCTGCTTATTCTGCTCCTCCTGCTTCTCCTGCTCCTCCTGCTCCTCCTGCTCCTCCTGCTCCTCCTGCTTCTCCTGCTTCTCCTGCTCCTCCTGCTTCTCCTGCTTCTCCTGCTTCTCCTGCTCCTCCTGCTTCTCCTGCTCCTCCTGCTCCTCCTGCTTCTCCTGCTTCTCCTGCTTCTCCTGCTCCTCCTGCCTCTCCTGCTCCTCCTGCTTCTCCTGCTCCTCCTGCTTCTCCTGCTCCTCCTGCTCCTCCTGCTCCTCCTGCTGGGGACCAACCCTTCCTCACCCACCTCTCTCTCAGAAGGTTTTCTCTCTAACAGATAAGAACATATTATATTTTAATAAATAAAGAAGTTACGCGGTGGTGGTAGTAACGCGGTGGTGGTAGTAACGCGGTGGTGGTAGTTACGCGGTGGTGGTAGTAACGCGGTGGTGGTAGTAACGCGGTGGTGGTAGTAACGCGGTGGTGGTAGTAACGCGGTGGTGGTAGTAACGCGGTGGTGGTAGTAACGCGGTGGTGGTAGTAACGCGGTGGTGGTAGTAACGCGGTGGTGGTAGTTACGCGGTGGTGGTAGTAACGCGGTGGTGGTAGTAACGCGGTGGTGGTAGTAACGCGGTGGTGGTAGTAACGCGGTGGTGGTAGTAACGCGGTGGTGGTAGTTACGCGGTGGTGGTAGTAACGCGGTGGTGGTAGTAACGCGGTGGTGGTAGTAACGCGGTGGTGGTAGTTACGCGGTGGTGGTAGTGGCAGTGAGCCACGAGACCACCACCACAAATCCAGAGAGCCCTTAATGATTTGGAGAAAGCAAGAAGAAGGAAATGTAGTGATCTACCTGTCCAGCAATTAAGATGGAGTACAACTGGGGGCGGTTCAGAGAGAGAGAGAGAGAGAGAGAGAGAGAGAGAGAGAGAGAGAGAGAGAGAGAGAGAGAGAGAGAGAGAGAGAGAGAGAGAGAGAGAGAGAGAGAGAGAGAGAGAGAGAGAGAGAGAGAGAGAGAAATAATGAGTGATAGGAGAGGGAAAGAGATTAAGTGTTTTTATTTCGTGTAATTGAACCACAACCACAACCAAACTCTGGAGTTTAATATGGAGTGGAGTTTGATGTGGAGTGGAGTTTGATACAGAGTGGAGTTTGATACAGAGTGGAGTTTGATGTGGAGTGGAGTTTGATACAGAGTGGAGTTTGATACAGAGTGGAGTTTGATACAGAGTGGAGTTTGATGTGGAGTGGAGTTTGATACAGAGTGGAGTTTGATACAGAGTGGAGTTTGATGTGGAGTGGAGTTTGATGTGGAGTGGAGTTTGATACAGAGTGGAGTTTGATGTGGAGTGGAGTTTGATACAGAGTGGAGTTTGATGTGGAGTGGAGTTTGATACAGAGTGGAGTTTGATACAGAGTGGAGTTTGATGTGGAGTGGAGTTTGATACAGAGTGGAGTTTGATACAGAGTGGAGTTTGATACAGAGTGGAGTTGGATATCGAATGATGTTTGATATGAAGTGAAGTAGCCATACATAAATACAATTGTTTAGGCTAATTAATAATTGTTTTCCATGACTCTGGCCTTACAGAAACATGTATTATCACATAAATATCATAAATACGCTTCGGAAATTAAAATCCCATCCTAAACATAGTCTAACTGAGGGTGATTAAAGGACATATCTGGTATGCTAAGCCTCGCAGAACCCAGACTCTAGTTCTCTAGGGTCTGTGGTCCGGATGTGTGCAAATGCATTCAATTGTACTTGTTGCACATGGCAAATCCATTTCTTGAATCTTGAATAATACAGACGCACTACATCAAGAAGGTCACAGCCGTAGAAAGACAGGCTGGTTATCCTGGTGTTCGTGAACTATTTGTATTCGTATGCCGAAATATGCGGTTAAAAGAAAAGGCATCCTTGAATTATATTTGTCTAGTGTTCAAAGCACAGCCCCATAGACTCCACAGGGCCAGCTCTCTATGATCTCACATTCTGTATGGTGTGAGATCATGAGGCTCGACGCTCCAGAGAGATTCAGTCAAAGAGCAGAGTCACCAGGGCAACAACACATTAAGAGCATGGCTGTAGAAGTAGAGCCATGACCCAAGCAAGGGTCAAAGGTCATTCCATTGTTAGCATCCACAAAGTTTTAATTTGTTAAAAATGAAAAAACATTCCAAAAAACATAAGACATAATCCACTTGCGTTCCCATGGCAACTAATTGCCACTAAAGTTGTTTTCACTTATTCCCTTCCCTGATTCAGCCCGACTTTAAAGTTTTTCACTAGGATATTGTTCATCATTTATATTGTATCTGCAGTTTACCGCAGTTTATCTGAAAGTTTAATAAAAATGCTAAATCACAGCCTGGAGATTGGATTGGGGGATGTATCAATAGTCATTTTGTATCATGAGATTATGTTTTGTCTGGATCTGTGTTGTGATCGAACTGTGTGACTACAAGATGCACAGCCATTAGCTTGTGCGTCCCGCCTGCTAGACAGAGCAAAAACTGAATCCTGTGCATTCCATTGATCATATTTCACTTAAAAAGAGGCTCAGCCTCTTAAATTGGTCTTAAAGGCTCAGATAGATCCTCCCTTGGTTGCCGGGGACGACAACTCCAAAGTCGTCCACTCTGTCTTTTCCTCTTAATTAGATCTTCACTGAAGGGTACCCAAGGTATACAACAATGGGCGAGAGAGAGATAGAGAGAGAGAATTAGAATAATTGATCAAAGTGGCTCCACAGCCGTGACAGGAGGAGAAAGATTTCATTTGAATCTGTCTTGGAATCCAGCTCTGTCCTTTCTGCTGAGATGCGGCTTGCCGTGGTGGTGGTGGTGGTGGTGGTGGTGGTGGTGGTGGTGGAGGTGGAGGTGGTGGTGGTGTGGTGGTGGTGGTGGTGGTGGTGGTGGTGGTCTGGTGGTGGTGGTGGTGGTGGTGCTGGTGGTGGTGGTGGTGGTGGTGGTCTTGGTGGTGGTGGTGGTGGTGTTGGTGGTGGTGGTGGTGCTGGTGGTGGTGGTGGGTGGTGGTGGTGGTGGTGCTGGTGGTGGTGGTGGTGCTGGTGGTGGTGGTGGGTGGTGGTGGTGGTGGTGGTGGTGGTGGTGGTGGTGGTGTGGTGGTGGTGGTGGTGGTGTGGTGGTGGTGGTGGTGGAGGTGGTGGTGGTGGTGGTGGTGGTGGTGGTGGTGGTGGTGGTGGTGGTGGTGGTGGTGGTGGTGTGGTGGTGGTGGTGGTGGTGGTGCTTTGAGTGTTTGTGTTCACAGCCAGAGAGAGAGAGAGGAGTGGAGAGAAGGAAGAGGAGGTTATCTGAGGTGGTTCATAAACCGTGGGCATTGTCTTCAGAAGATGATGATACCATGGAGAGAACAACATAAGGGATGAGAACTCATCACAGGGAAAAATAAAACATTTCAGTACGTTCTTTGTTATTGTTCCAAACGGATGTTAATCCTTGGAGTAGTTTCTCTCAGAGGGAAAAACCTAAATGTGTTTGGTTGTTCATGTTGTTCATGTTGTTCATGGTTGTTCATGGTTGTTCATGGTTGTTCATGGTTGTTCATGGTTGTTCATGGTTGTTTATGGTTGTTTATGGTTGTTTATGGTTCTGTGCTTTTATGTTGCTTCTTGTCTTGCTCATCCAAGGCGATCTACACAGTGTTAATAATAATAATTATCCTGGTGTTAAGGTTCTAAAGTTAATTTCACCTATTCCCTTTACCTATTTAGCAAAACTCTTACTTTTCTGTTGTTATGTTGTGTTTTATTTTATGCTTGCAGGTTTTTTCATATTGGAACATAATAACAATAAAAAACTTTTAAAATGCTTTTATCAGCAAAGATGCAATTCCCAGAGGGCCCTCCCACGTAGCGCTGCTCTCCTTCCCAGAGGGCCCTCCCACGTAGCGCTGCTCTCCTTCCCAGAGGGCCCTCCCACGTAGCTCTGCTCTCCTTCCCAGAGGGCCCTCCCCCGTAGCGCTGCTCTCCTTCCCAGAGGGCCCTCCCCCGTAGCGCTGCTCTCCTTCCCAGAGGGCCCTCCCCCGTAGCGCTGCTCTCCTTCCCAGAGGGCCCTCCCCCGTAGCGCTGCTCTCCTTCCCAGAGGGCCCTCCCCCGTAGCGCTGCTCTCCTTCCCAGAGGGCCCTCCCACGTAGCGCTGCTCTCCTTCCCAGAGGGCCCTCCCCCGTAGCGCTGCTCTCCTTCCCAGAGGGCCCTCCCCCGTAGCGCTGCTCTCCTTCCCAGAGGGCCCTCCCCCGTAGCGCTGCTCTCCTTCCCAGAGGGCCCTCCCACGTAGCGCTGCTCTCCTTCCCAGAGGGCCCTCCCCCGTAGCGCTGCTCCCCTTCCCAGAGGGCCCTCCTCCGTAGCGCTGCTCTCCTTCCCAGAGGGCCCTCCCCCGTAGCTCTGCTCTCCTCTCTCCTCACACTCCAGACATGCTTCTTTTTTCACCTCAATTATGGCAAGCGTGGCGTATTCCATATTCCCCAAATGTGAGGTCCTGTCTCTCCCTTGACGATACATGGAGCCCTGAAGTGCTGTGCCAAGAATTAAAATCAGCTCTTCAGAAGTCCCACCATTTCCTATACGAAAAAAGGGACCATGGTTAGCATTTTCACTGACACTTAATTCAGAACATGTCCATCAATATGCACCCTTCAGGCCTCACACTGACGCATGCTCTGGATCAGGTTAAACCAGGCCTCATCCTCAGAGTGGGTCTCTCCTCCTCTCCCCTCTCTCTCCTCTCTCTCTCTCCCCCTCTCTCTCTCTCTCTCTCTCTCTCTCTCTCTCTCTCTCTCTCTCTCTCTCTCCCCCTCTCTCTCTCTCCTCTCTCTCTCTCTCTCTCTCTCTCCTCTCTCTCTCTCTCTCTCTCTCTCCTCTCTCTCTCTCTCTCCTCTCTCTCCCTCTCTCTCTCTCCTCTCTCTCTCTCTCTCTCTCTCTCTCTCTCTCTCTCTCTCTCTCTCTCTCTCTCTCTCTCTCTCTCTCCTGTGCTCATTCATACGCTAGTGGGATGATTTAAAATAAATAATATTGCAAATAATATTGGTCTTATCCAAACTCTCGCTCTCTCTCTCTCTCTCTCTCTCTCTCTCTCTCTCTCTCTCTCTCTCTCTCTCTCTCTCTCTCTCTCTCTCTCCTGTGCTCATTCATACACTGTAAACCCGAATGTTCAAAGTAATCAAATAGATTAAGTAGTGTGTACTCAAAGTTTCAAAAAAGTTCTACGAACTCAAAAATGTTGAGTTCGTGTGACTTGTCGTCCTTTTTTGAGTAACTGCAACTTAACTTGATTGATTAACTTGATTGACTTGAACTATTTGTGTATTAAGTAAGCATAACTTAAAAGCATAACTTAAGCACGATAATTAAATAATTAAATCATAATTATAATAATATAATAATATATAATAATAATAAAATAAAATAAAATAATTTAAATAATTAAGTAATTACATATTCAAAATGATAAATTCCACTGATTTCTATTGTTTCAACATTCATGTGTCTGATGTCAGTAACATCATAGTGGGTATTGGGGAGGACTTTAAAGGACTGTATATGATGACTCTGTATATCGCGCGCACTCGCACTCGTGTCGGTCAGAACACAAGACAAGAGGTACGATCTTTGGTCTTTAATCCACAGGCATGGGTTCTTCTGGCATTTATCTGGGGTTGGGTGTGTGGTATATACTCATGGAAGCAGTGATTCCTGTGGAATTGATCTCATGGGTGTCAGACGGGGGGGGGATTCAGGTCGCGATGGCCAGCGGTGGGGGTGGGGGGGGAGGGTGGCGGCGGGACTTCAGGTCCGAACGGGGGGGGCGTTAACGGCGACGCGTTAGTAACGCATTAACCTTGACAGCCCTATTCTTTATTATCAAATGTATGGTGTGGCGGCAAGGTTTTAGCCGTGGAAACCTTACCAGCGGAAACGCTGCATGAACGCACACATTGGTCTAGTCGCCACCCTTGAGGGTCAGACGATGTTTCAGCAACACGCCCCTCCCCCCTCCATGAACTGTTTCAGCAACACGCCCCTCCCCCCTCTCCCCTTGACGGGCGGTTTCAACCCACCCCCCACCCCCATTTGATTCGCTCCACCCCCCTCCCCCACTCCACACCACTCCACCGCGATCATTTGCTCTCCTCCCCCCAACCGCGTTGAAGAACTCCAAGATCTTGTCCAAAGTGCATGGTAAGTTACTTAAAGTATTAATTAATTAATAGATACATCACATACATTATACCAATTATAGTTAGTTATTTCTGCTCATTTAATCTACCTGACTTAAAAATATAATTTCGCTCAATTGTTCTCGCTAGTCTCGCATGTTGGTGTAGTGCAGAGCACATGAGGCTCATATAACGTTGCACTATTCAGCAGGAATGCTTGAAACCTACTCTTTTTCTTATCTTTATGCACCACGGAGATATATTGCTGTCTTCAACAATTGTACTCTTTGTAAGTCGCTTTGGATAAAAGCGTCTGACAAATGCCCTAAATGTAATGTAAATGTATTCAGGTTATGGGAAAATGAATCTTGTTTTTAAGAGCTAACTCTGGTTACTAACTTTTACTATCTAAACCAAACCGAAGCCCAAAACGGTGTTAAAATTTCGAGCACGTGGTTTCCTTCCATTCATGGTGGTTAGAACACGTGTAAGGGATAACTTATGGCTAGCTGGTCATTAGCTAGCCAGCTGGCTTTTACAGCCTAGGTTTCCGACCGCACAGCAGTGTTGTGTATTCTGTATTCCATGGTCATGTTTTTGTAAGCTAATAGTAATGAACTTTTTGTTATATTGAGTTGTAAGTAATTCTGGTTTGAATGTTGTTGATGGAGGTCTAAACTTTGTCATTTTTTTTCCTTTCAGGTGGCTTGTTCCGATATGGTCTGGCAGTGTAAGTTGTGCGCTCCTTCTTTCACTTCCAGAATACAGTTATTTAAACACTACAGACTGCAGCACAGCCCTCTTCCATGCCTCTATACTGATTGCGTGTGTACATTTCAGTCATCATTCAGCAGTTGAGGCAGACAATTGCTGAAGAACTGAAGAAGACTGAGAAGAACCTGCCTCTCATTACCAAGATGATGCAGACCACATTTGCCCTGCGCGGACAGACCATAGTAAACTCCTGCCCACCAGTGAACGAGCTCATGGACCTGGCCTGCTCTTAAAATAGAGTGTGGTAATATGGATATTTTTTTCCTGTGTTAACATATTGCACATTCTGTGTGGTTTAAAGTGAAAGTTGTGGTTCTTACTCATTTGGCGGCTATTTGCTGCGTTATAGAAGTTTAAGAGATCCTCCAAGTTGAACTGACTAATTGATGTTGATGTATTGTCCTGATGCTGTTTTTAAATGTAGGTGTATGCAGAGTTCCAGATGGTTACAAACCGGAACCTGCCCAACACCTTCTACGCAGAGCTTGACCGCCATATTCGTAGACTGATGACGTTATTTCGACAGAAGGCGACTAAAACTGGGACCACAGCAGTTGCGTTGGCAGACATTTTACGAATCCACGATGAACAGGTGAATAGATTATTATACATGTCGTAGGTTGAACCTCTAACATTGGACAGCTTCAATGATTCAAATGAGCTTTTACATTTTACAATTAGTCCACTTTGTGTTTGCTATTTGTCTGATTGCATTAAAGATGTGTAGAGGTTATTTGTGGACATATGTTCTGATTGGACTGTTTAAAATCAACATTGTTCAGTAAACTTTTCAGTATATACACTTCTGTTTTTTATCTTAATAGGAAATCCATGACATCCACACCAGGCGCACCACTGTTCTCCATGCACTTCCTGTGTATCTGAACGAGGAAGTCTCTGGATTTTTCAGAACCTGCACAGTGAGTCTCCTTAAATAATGAACAGTACCACTGTATATTAAGTGAACAGTTAATCAAAATACTAACATGTTTTAGGACTTACCCTTGTTTAGTCTATCCATACAGTTTGTGTGATTTGGAGAGGTATGGTCTGTTTTATTTCACCCTACTACAAATGAACTGGCTTGGTGTTTTGTTCAAAGCGACAAGAAGTTTAGTAAAACATTTTCCTGTATGTGTTCTTGAGCTTAGTATCAGTCTATCTCCCGCCACTTAGATTCTCTGGTAACTTGGCTGATTCCTGTGTCCAGAACACGCATCTTCTGTTTTTACTTACAACTTACAAACATAACTCCATATACTTAGCTTTGTGCTGCACCAGCAGTACTTAAATGATAAGGAGAGATGATTTGTCAACAACAATAACCAAAAAAAACGTTATAAAATAAATTAAGTACTATTTTGTGGAAAAAATAATTCTATTTAACTCTTATATTAGTAGAAACCATGGATTAGTTTGTGATTAGTATGTCTCTTTCATTCATTCAGGAGCCTGATGAGCCAGAGCTTGACGATGTTGCTGTGGCCCTCCTTACTGTCATCAGTGACCATGACACAAGTCCAGTTCACTACCAGCCTGTGAAAATCTCTGTCGTCCTCGAAAGTGACATCGTGATCAGCCTCCCCAGATTTGGTGATGCCTTCCTGGTCATGTTTGGACTGATTTATGCACTACACCTCAGCTATCCTAAAGCGCTGACCAACACTTTTGAATTCGTTCAGAAGATTGTACTTGGTCTAGAAGCTGGTAAACTGTCGCCCAGGTTGCAGACACTCAAGAATGACTTGATGATAAATGTGTAGAAAGGATGTGGGGTGAGGTATTATTATTGTGAATCAAAGTTCTTTCCCTTTGTCACAATAATGCCTTAAGAAGTAAGCAAAGAACTTTGATTCAGAAGGCCTTCAATAATACCTCACTGAGGTATCCTTCTTTCTACACATTTATCAATAGGCCTACTACACAATGTGCACTGTTCATTTTTTCTATTTTCTATTTTTCTATTTGTTTTTATTTTATTTGCCATATTTAACTGTTGTAAAGTTGTTTAATTATAGTGATTCTATTGTATTTATGTTTGACTTGTGTACATAAAACTATTTTTTATTAAGTTCAAATAATGTGGTTGTGTACTTATTTTTTTAAGTTCTGTTAACTTATTCCCACGGATAGAAAACTGAAAACTTTAAGTCGTAGTAACTGAATATAATCAAGTAGCACCCAATCAAAACTTTTGAGTTCTGAAAACTGACAACTTTAAGTCATAGTAACTTAAATTAGTTAAGTAGCACCTAATCAAAACTTTTGAGTTCTGAAAACTGACAACTTTAAGTCATAGTAACTTAAATTAGTTAAGTAGCACCTAATCAAAAGTTTTGAGTTCTGAGAACTCAAAACATTTGAGTTCTGTGAACTCAAAACTTTTGAGTTCTCAGAACTCAAAACTTTTGAGTTCTCAGAACTCAAAACTTGAGTTCTCAGAACTCAAAACTTTTGAGTACTGAGAACTTGAGTTTTTTGAGTTGATAAACTCAAAAATTTTGAGGCAAGTCATTGCCTCAAAATTTTTGAGTTCTGCTAACTTATTCGGTTTTACAGTGTACGCTAACCTCAGAGGGAGCAGAGCTGTCTTTCTTTATTAAAATCATCCATGAAAGTAATATAAACACACACACACGCACGGCTACAGTGCATGTGCCACCCACATGTGCACACAAAAGATGGCTCACACATACATACCAATAGCATTCTCCCCTTCGTGTCACCCGAGTGCTGAGCATTATGTGCTTCTGGAAGCTTCCGTGTAGCGTTGGACAGTTGATGGTGTTATTATGGTTTGTCAGGGGAGATGGGCTGCATCTCCACCTGGAAGGCAGGCTCGCGTTTACTCACCATCCATGGCTGAGGTCACATGAAGGACAGAGAGCTAAAGGCACTATGCACTATGTTCGGGCAGTGCTCTCATAGGATACAATGTCCCGGATGATCTGACCCTGAGCTGCTGTCTCGTGGCAGTAACATCACCTGTCCTCCGTCCTCCGAGCCCTAACACCTTGTTGTTGTGTGTCTATAATTGGCCCCGGGCCGCGGTGGATCCATACTGTCAGGGGGCCCCGGGGAGTACACACACACAGGTACATGACCCCGAGATCCAGCCTTGTGTTCTGTCACACACACCAACCTCCACTTTACATCTCTGGGATTCTGGACATAATAGATTAGTGGCTGCGTGTTGATCACTGCTAGTCTCAGTGAAAACACCCCCCCCCCCCCCCTGCCCTCGTTAACGTTAGCCATACTGTTAGCATGGTGGTTCAGAGGATAGATCGACACATTGAGATTAGATTGATTTTGGTGGGCTTTGGTGTTCGACTCATAGGTTTAGGGGGAAGGACAGTGAAGAGACGGAGAGAAGGAACAACACTTGTGTGGAATGGGCCACAGAATAGTGGGAATTTGCGTTGGACACAAAGCCGGGCGATGTTGTCGTTTACGTGAACCAAATGTTGACCTTCGGTGATGCAGGCGCTGATCAGGGATCAGACTTGTTGTTGTTATTGTTGCTGTTTTCTAACCCAAGGGAACGGAACACAGCAATGTGTTCAGTGCTCTGCTAAATATGCTAATGTTACACTTCTAATGCAGAGTCTACATTGACTGTATTATTGTATTATATTATTAAATGATTGCACAAAAGTTAATGGGAATGTGATTTTTGGATTGAATGGGTACGGAAAATAAAATCCATAACCCGCCTGTAAACAAAAAAATCCATCCAATAAATCCATAAGGCACATATTTTTTCCACATTTTGCTATTGTCACACCGAGATTGCATTGTACAAAATATAATTAGCATAGCATAAAACATAAAACCCTGTCACAAAGAACTATGTTGTAATGTAAACAAATAGAAAGCAAAGCTACTATCCTCCATCATGGTGCTCTGCTAACTCTTAAACGCTTGATGCATGAGATCCATCCACTCGGGGTTTAAAGCTCCTGAAGACAAACGCTAGATAGCTAGCAGCGTCTGATGTGATGGGGTTGTCTCTAACAATGTGAACAGCAGCTAGCTCAACGGAGCGGTTGGCTTTTGCTTCAAGTCATGAAACATGACTTGAAGTCATGTTTTGCTGAAATTTGCGAGCTAGCTAGCAAAAGTGTCACTAAAATGTTGCCCTGTCCTAGTTTTGTTTAATAGATAAAGACAACAAAGAGCGGTTCAATTCTGTAATAATAAGAATTTAACGTTAAAAATGGGACACACACGTTACTATAGCATCGTGGATGCTGTATTATGTTTCTGTCTAGCGACCAATAGAAGGTTATCTCTGTCAATAAAAGTAAATGTTTGCGACAAATGAAGTGTCAGTATGCCTATCCATTGACCTTTCACGCTCAGGCGATGGGATCAGACACGTTAGTGTGACCTTATAATAGAGCAGTGCTGTCCAGCGCTGATGTCTTTATCATCACAACACACTCCATTACTCAACGCCCTCACACCTTCACTATTAGCTGAAGTCCCTGAAAGCTATTTACACATTTCATTAATATTTTAATAGATGCATCTATTTCAACAAAGCCCATTATTATTGTCTATACCTATAATAAAGAAACGGTAAGCAAGATTTAGCTTGATTTTAACTAAACAACAAGAATTAGAAAATAGTCAAAAACACCTCTCACCCCAACCATGGACAGTTGGCCCTCCTCCCCTCCGGGAGGCGCTATACAAACCTTAGGAACTTCCCCTCAGCTGTCATCCCCTGATGTTTTTACATATTTTACATATTATTCAACAACTGTACATTATATATTACCATGCACCATGCTGGGGAGTGAGGTTTACTCACTGAACAGCGCCCCCTGCTGGGGAGTGAGGTTTACCACTGAACAGCGCCCCCTGCTGGGGAGTGAGGTTTACCACTGAACAGCGCCCCCTGCTGGGGAGTGAGGTTTACCACTGAACAGCACCCCCTGCTGGGGAGTGAGGTTTACTCACTGAACAGCGCCCCCTGCTGGGGAGTGAGGTTTACCACTGAACAGCACCCCCTGCTGGGGAGTGAGGTTTACTCACTGAACAGCGCCCCCTGCTGGGGAGTGAGGTTTACTCACTGAACAGCGCCCCCTGCTGGGGAGTGAGGTTTACCACTGAACAGCGCCCCCTGCTGGGGAGTGAGGTTTACCACTGAACAGCGCCCCCTGCTGGGGAGTGAGGTTTACCACTGAACAGCGCCCCCTGCTGGGGAGTGAGGTTTACTCACTGAACAGCGCCCCCTGCTGGGGAGTGAGGTTTACTCACTGGAAAGCACCCCCTGCTGGGGAGTGAGGTTTACTCACTGAACAGCACCCCCTGCTGGGGAGTGAGGTTTACTCACTGAACAGTGCCCCCTGCTGGGGAGTGAGGTTTACTCACTGAACAGCGCCCCCTGCTGGGGAGTGAGGTTTACTCACTGAACAGCACCCCCTGCTGGGGAGTGAGGTTTACTCACTGAACAGCACCCCCTGCTGGGGAGTGAGGTTTACTCACTGAACAGCGCCCCCTGCTGGCGTCCGTTACACACCTTCCTAGTCCAGTCAGGCTGAGCTGAGGCAGCATGGTGTTAACTGCCAGGGTCAGGCCTTTGTTTCCCTCAGTATATAACAGCGGCGAGGGTCACACCGCTCTCGGGGTGTTCTTCAGGTCTGCAATGGACACACAAGCTCTGATATTTAAAATAAATGTATGTATATAATAATAAGTCAGACAAATTAATCAAATGAAGAGGGCGTCAGCAGCACACGACGGCTTGTCGAGCGTCGCTCAGCGATTAGTGTGGCCTCTTCCCTCCCTTTGAAAACAAGAAGACGGTTTGATGCCCACTTCCTTCCTGTCCTTCTCACAAGGTGCCTGTTTATTGATAGACACTTTCCTGAAAAACTGTGAGCTCCTCGCGCAAAAGAAGACAGTGGAGCCGCTGAATGGCCGACTGGAGGAATATTGAATTCTGCTGAGATCCTCATAAGCCGGTCCTCTTTGTGTTTCATTCCTGAGCACGGGAGGTGGATAGGGTGTGTGTGTGTGTGTGTGTGTGTGTGGGTGGGGGTGTGTGTGTGTGTGGGGGTGGGGGGGGGGTACTGCAAAGTAGGCAAGTCTACTGTCGAGGTCACAGATCATTGAGAACTATGTTGCATCTAATGGATGCTCCTATTTTCACATTAGATTAGACTAGACTCAGATGTGGCGTCACTACGCAGAATACATGCACACAAGAACAGAGACAACACAATGCAGTAAGCTATTTGACCCGATGCTGCAGATGCTTTAGATGATTCAGCGGTGCGGCTTGTTTTGCTCAAGCTAAGCAGTTCTTGTTGCTAAAATGGGGCTTCTGATGTTGCATCTTATCACAGTTGCTGAGCGTGGATGGTGGGTGTGTTTGTGTTTTCGTGGGTCCCTCGGTGACAGAGAATGCATGTGCAGCAGTGTGTCTGTAGATGTAGAGAGCCGCCCCTCAAAGAATGGAGCTCAGATACAAACAACTAAACAAAAACAAAAGCACCGTTAGAGTGGTTCCCATGGACACTAAATCCAGCTTTTTGGTTTGTTTGTTGTTCTACCAACTCTTTAAAGCAACAGCCTAAGGCAAGGCAGAATAGACCAAAGGTGAACTGAGAGGAACTGGGTCTACCATGTCTACAGCCTACCCCTTCCTAGTTCTTAAGACACTTGTTTTAGAAGTGTTTGCTAAATATATTAAACAGTAGTGAACTACTGTCACTGGCTTTGGGCAAAATCCGATACATACAAAATAATAAACCTGAAAGAATCTTCAGATTGTAGCCTTCATCGTTCTCCCTCCCATTCCATGTGCATTATTCATTATTCATTATTCATTATTCATTATTCATTATTCATTAGAACATGACCAGCCGACTGTACCTACAGTGATGCAATCACAACCAGGGCCATGATATCCACATTTCATTTGATGCTGTCCCCTGTAAAATAGGATGCTACCAGCGCTGTTGGAAACCAGCGTGGTTTCCAACACCACCCCCCCCCCCCCCCCCCACCCCCCACCCCCACCCACCTGGACAGAGTTATGTGAGACGGTGCAGCCAAAGCCAGTCCATCTGTGGCTTACTTAGCAGGTCAATGGAGCGCCATCGCTCAGTGGCGTGTGTGTGTGTGTGTGTGTGTGTGTGTGTGTATGTGTATATGTGTGTGTGTGTGTGTGCCTTTAGCCTCCGGGCCAAGGGTGGTGGTATACCTGCTCCATGCTGTATGCCTCTAATGAGTGCTGAGGAGGGACATGATGGAGAGTCAATTACAAACCCGTGTTGGAGAGTATCACGTTTCACCTTTCGTTACGCCTGGCTGCCGTAGGCTAAAAGGGTCTCATCAGTTAGCGAGAGGTAGCTGAAAGGTGGGAGGGAGGGGGGGCCGAGAAGGAGGTTGGGTGGGGATGAGTCAGCCTCCTGGGAAACAGAAGAGAATTAAAAGCAGATGTCTTAAAAGATGTCTTGAACAGGAACAATGCAGATTCCGCCCTGGTCGTGGAACAACAGACCAGCTTTTCACTCTTGCAAGGATCCTGGAAGGGGCTTGGGAGTATGCCCATCTGGTCTACATGTGTTTTGTGGATTTGGAGAAGGCATATGATCGGGTCCCTCGGGAAATACTGTAGCGGGTGCTGCAGGAGTACGGGGTGCGGGGGTCACTGTTGAGGGCCATCCAATCTCTCTACTCCCAAAGCAAGAGCTGTGTCCGGATTCTCGGTAGTAAGTCGGGCCTGTTCTCAGTGGGTGTTGGCCTCCGCCAGGGCTGCGCTTTGTCACCCATCCTGTTTGTGATTTTCATGGACAGGATTTCAAGGGGTAGTCATGAAGGGAAGGGGTTGCAGTATGTTCAGGGGCTCAGGATTGGGGCTCAGGGCTCAGGATTGAATCGCTGCAGTTTGCAGATGATGTGGTCCTGTTTGCGTCATCAGTATGTGACCTTCAGCACTCACTGGATCTGGGTTTGCAGCGGAGTGTCTGGGATGAGGATCAGCACCTCCAAATCTGAGGCCTCGAAGGGCACCTCGGCAGTGCCCAGGAGGCGAACTAGGTACTTTCCAAGTAGTTTCTCCACTTCCGTCGGACCTGAACCAGCGACCCTCCAGTACCCAAACCAAGTCCCAACAGACTTAGCTACTGCTGCCCCCCGTTCTTAGTCAGTAGTCTGTGTGGTACAGGTGGAGTTTAGAGGTTCTTAGTCAGTTGTCTGCGTGGTACAGGTGGAGTTTAGAGGTTCTTAGTCAGTAGTCTGTGTGGTACAGGTGGAGTTTAGAGGTTCTTAGTCAGTAGTCTGTGTGGTACAGGTGGAGTTTAGAGGTTCTTAGTCAGTAGTCTGCGTGGTACAGGTGGAGTTTAGAGGTTCTTAGTCAGTTGTCTGCATGGTACAGGTGGAGTTTAGAGGTTCTTAGTCAGTTGTCTGTGTGGTACAGGTGGAGTTTAGAGGTTCTTAGTCAGTTGTCTGCGTGGTACAGCGGGAAGTTTAGACTTTGGCAAGGTTTAAATGAGGCCATTATCAACAGCCACGGGGGCGGCTTCACGCGTCACAGAGCAGGGCGGCGTGCTGAATAGAAGGCTTTGTGTTACCGGCATACATCATCCCCAAAGTTTTTATCGACTCTTCTCACAACAAAAGCTCCATCCAACTGTGCTATGCAGCAGCATGTGTGTGCAACACATTTATATTCATTTATCAAAACAGATGTTCTGACTAAAGGGGCGCATTCATTATACACTTACAATGAATCATGGGAAACAGAAAATAATAATTCATACAGAATACGGGGGAATAACACACTGTAAACATCTGTGTTCAGGCGATCGGTTAACGCGTGCTCAGCTAAGGAGCAGGGGCTAATGCACGCTAATTGCTTTCTCTCTCCGTTCCCCATCTCATGTTCCATGGAATCCAAGTGCTGCCACTTTCACTTTCACACGTTGCTGGACTTTCTGGACTCATCACAGTTACTGCACTGTACTGCACTGTATTCATGATGCTGCTGTACTACTGGCACTTTAAAATGCTTTTAAAAATGTAAAAAAATAAATAAATAAACACGTACATTCAACACATGTACATATATTTTATCAGTCACTTTGCTGTTTGTTTTTGGTTTATTTTTATTGTATATATTATTTTTATTTGTATGGTATTGTTTTGTAGATGTATACTGCGGGAGGGAATGGGGAGTTAGCATTCCAATGTACTTGTTACAATGCCAATCAATGATCTTGTATCTTGTATCTTGTATCCAATTCCCTGCTTCTCGTTTGTTGTCCAACAAAAGAGCAGCGGGCAGCGTGTCCGATCGCACATCACCAAGATGCTGAGAACCCAGGGAGGGCGCTACTACTGCAAGGCCTGCTCTCCCCTGCCATCAAGTCCATCCGGATGGACGTCTACTGTAAGTAGGGCTTCCGCCACCATCAACGTTTGAGGGCTGACTTAGTCGCAGTTAGCTCTCAGCTTTGACACATTACAGGGCTTGGCTAATCCTGGTACTCATGCTTTCCAGGATTTTTCTCCGAATTCTGATCCTGTTTCCCCAAGTTAAGAACGTGAGCAACACTCCTGGTGATAAAAAAGCCATAAAACTAAAAATGAAACGATTATTATCAAGCAAAATTGTTACAAATCCCAGGAAAATATTGAACCCTAATCTTTATTTATCATTTGATTGTTACAGTCTGTGTCTTTTCTAATCGCTTGAGAATCATTTTGCAGAGAAGAAGCAACTGGCAAGGAATGCTTCACACTTCCAATGTATAATTGGCCCACATCCCACCATGCATACACACACAAGTCGATTTTTGTAGAACAACGGAAGGTCACGACGGAAGGTCAGATGCCTCGCTTGAGGGCATCCTAACAGATGTTGTAGAGCTACACCTTTACACATTTTTTTGTAACATAATTGGTGTTGTCAGCGTGGTGAAAGAGAAAAGGAAGCCACTTTATATAACCCTGCCCAGAGCAGAGCTGAGCTCCGAGGTGGGAGGAGGCAGGAGATTCAGATCCGTGGCTTCCCAAGAGAAAGACAATGTCCCTCACGGTAATTAAGCTGAAAAGGGTTTTGTTTTCCCCCACGTTCACATTCACCGGCAGAACATCCGCTTCCTCTTTCCTCCCTATTGTGCAGTAGGGACATTGACGTGGTCGCAGTCGTTAAGAGCATAGGCAAACAGGATAATGTTACTGTTGTCTATTTTGTATTGTAAAAAGCTGCAGTAGAAGAGCGACACGTTGCAGGTTTAGCGGGAATACTCCATACATGTGGTCACTGGGGTTAGGAGTTAGGGGTTAGGGGATCGGAGTGAAAGGTTAGGGGATAGGGGATAGGGGTTAGGGGCATTATGCTCAGGTAGGGTTAGGGTTAGGGGCATTATGCTCAGGTAGGGTTAGGGTTAGGGGCATTATGCTCAGGTAGGGTTAAGGGTTAGGGTTAGGGGCATTATGCTCAGGTAGGGTTAGGGTTAGGGGCATTATGCTCAGGTAGGGTTAGGAGTTAGGGGATAGGGGTTAGGGGCATTATGCTCAGGTAGGGTTAAGGGTTAGGGTTTAGGGGTAAGGGGCATTATACTCAGGTAGACTTGCGGCCAGCAGGGATCGAACCCGGTACCTTTCGTCAAGCCTTCGTGGAGTTGACCCTAAACATGGCACATTGCCAAATCCAGAAATAACCAGCAAACCAATTAAGGGTAAATCCAGGACAACAGTACCATGGGTAACAGCACCGCAGCTTGGAGAGGAGAGCCCGGTAATAAATAACCATTAGTGCATAACAGCAGCCCATTCATATTTCCAGCGTTGGCGCGTGCCTCAGATTACCGGAAACAGTTGGAACGATTAAAGCAATAATGATCAGACGCGTGCTGCTTAAAGGAAGCCCTGGTGTTAAACTCCCTCAGCAGGTGTTCAGTCCTCTGTTGTCTCCTGCATAATTAAAGTTGCGCTGGCATGAGGAGCGCCGCTGTCTTAGATCTCAAAATGTGGAATCTGATGGAAGCCGTTAGATGAAGAAGGAGTAGGACCACGGTGGAACGGCACGACAGTCACCGCTGTGTGGGGAGCTGAAGGCAACACAAACACACAGGATACCAAATCCGGGATCATCTTCTTCTTCTTCCTCTTCTTCTTCTTGTCTGGACTCTGCTTTGCGTTCACTGAGTCATCATCATCATCTGTTTGCGATGTACACAGATGCAAGCCGATATGGAAATGATCCACCTACCATGGGTGTGCAGTCAGATATTAAATATTAGATATTAGATATTTTTATATATAATATAATATTTAATATAACAAATATTTAAATGACTGCACAGATCTGTGTTATATGCATTTTTTGTATGATTTAAATCGTCAAAATTGCCAAATTTGCAGAGTATAGCTGCAGCTCCATAGGTGGGACGAGCATGCCTGGAACCATCTCTCTGTACGTCACACATGTTATGTTTCTAGATCCCTTTGTTACATTTGTCCTCCCCAACCATAGTCTCTCTAGATGACTTATTTCATGTATATATGATATTAAGGCCTGCTGGTCTTATTAAAAAGCACCAGGCGTGCCAGCCATAACCTCTGCCGCCCTCAGGGGGCAATCTTGAGCTAAAAATCTTGAGCTTGAAATAAAAGGCCCTGTGAGAACTCCCTTAAGAGGTTTGACTCTGGTTTCCTTTACTGAGTAACTCATGACATATGGACTAGGCTGTGTGTGTATGTATGTGTGTGCATGTGTGTAGCTGTTATGTGTGTGCGTGTGTGTGTGTGTGTGTGTGTGTGTGTGTGTGTGTGGGTCTATGTAGATGTTATGTGTGTGTGTGTGTGTGTGTGTGTGTGTGTGTGTGTGTGTGTATGTGTGTATATGTTATGTGTGTGTGTGTGTGTGTGCGTGTGTGTGTGTGTGTGTGTGTGGGTCTATGTAGATGTTATGTGTATGTGTGTGTGTGTGTGTAGATGTTAAGTGTATATGTGTGTGTGTGTGTGTGTGTGTGTGTGTGTGTGTGTATGCGTATATGTTGTGTGTGTCTGTGTGTTTGTCTGTCTGGTTGCGGTGTGAGCAGAGTGCCATCCCCCACAAACAAATGTGCACACACACACACACACACACACACACACACACACACACACACACACACACACACACACACACACACACACTCAGACCTGCTTATCTGGATGTTGCATATAGTCTTTGCTGAATGGCTGTTAGCTTCGGGGGTCCAAGAGAATGAATGAATGTATTTCCTGCTAAAGAGGAGCTGGTGTCAGGTTTGTCGCACTATGAGACTTGACAAGAGAGAAAGGTGGGCGAGAGAGAGAGAGAGAGAGAGAGAGAGAGAGAGAGAGAGAGAGAGAGAGAGAGAGAGAGAGAGAGAGAGAGAGAGAGAGAGGTGTGTGAGTAGGCGAGTGTTCTGAACAGAAGCGGTTCCCTGTCTCCAGGTCTTCATAATTACGCAATCAAACATAATCCAATATAGGAGCAATAAGTCACGGTGTGTGGATTAGGAAGCGGTTTTCAATCCTCATAACAACTCATATTAGGAGATATATTCAGTATTTCTGTTTAATATATTTAGGGTTGGGAACCGAAACTCGGTTCCAAATGAGAACCGATAACAAAATGCCGGGTACCCATAAAACATATATAATTTCGGTTCTGCTTAACGGTTCCTAAACGCGGTAGACTAACCCTTTAGTATTGCAAAGAAACCTACATGTCTGCACGGACTTAGGCTACGTAGCCATCTGAAAGGACCTGTGACGTAACGTGACTACGTCATGCATCAACGGGACAGCAGCGTGTGATCTGTTTATGTTTAGATCGCACGTGCACGGCTCACGTCAGAACACTAAAGATGGACCGCGGTAAACGCTCTGAAGTGTGGCTTCACTACACCAAAGAAGAAAACTCCAAGGCACAGTGCAATACCTGTGGAACATTTCTAAGTTGTAAGTCAGGTTGCACCTCAAATTTAAGTAAACATTTGAGACAGCAGGGCATCCAAATCAAAGAATGTAGCGTCTTTGATGGCTTGCGGTCTCCGAGCCCGAGTATGGCATCAACAGCCAGCAGTAGTAGCACCCCGATGGCATGTCCAGTATGGCCAGGTCCAACTAGCCGCGACACACCGTTCTCTTTGGCATTAAAGGGAAAGCTGACCCAGGAAAAAACGGAGGAGTGTCACAGAGCGGTAACAACATTTTGTAAAAGGACTGCATCCGTTCACGGTTGTGGAATGTACGTCATTTAGGTATGCAAGGTTAAAAAACCAATTGCCGAAAAAAAAAAATACTATTAGTAAATATTCTAAACATTTGACCTATTTATTTTACAATTTTGCAATCTAAATGGGGAATCGATAAGAACCGGAATCGATAAGCAGAATCGGAATCGGATCTTATTGAAAAATAAAAAGGGAAAACACTATCTATTAAAACAGCCTCTCGCTCATGTTTGTTATTTTCTGTTCACATACAATTCCTTGTGCCACCATGGAGGAGATTAGGATAGATAGTGAGATATATTGATAGATAGTGTAAATAGTTTGATTGTTTCTCAAACCACTGTCTGCATTTAGACTGTAACCAATTACTCAATGACTGCTCAAAACAAACAGCTCTGGCTTCTTCTATGCCTTAGATAGAGGGCATGAGGGAACCAACACCGGTATACTGTTGCTTCTGATGTACAATATTGTAGCAGACGACACCAAGGACTCAGACAAGGACTCAGACAAGGACTCAGACAAGGACTCAGACAAGGACTCAGACAAGGACTCAGGGTGATGAGGAATCTGGTTTATTGCAGAGTTTGAATCATAGTGACCAGAGCAGATGGAACATGCTAGAGCTCTTCCTCTACTGTATTTGGTGGAGGCTGTTTTAACCTGTGGGCCTTGATTATCAATGGCCCACAGGTGTTCAGCCTCACCAGCCACAGAGGAATCAGTCTGACTCAGGCCCGGTGAGGCTGCTTAGACCAGACTCTAATCAGTCTGACTCAGGCCTGGTGAGGCTGCTTAGACCAGACTCTAATCAGTCTGACTCAGGCCCGGTGAGGCTGCTTAGACCAGACTCTAATCAGTCTGACTCAGGCCTGGTGAGGCTGCTTAGACCAGACTCTAATCAGTCTGACTCAGGCCCGGTGAGGCTGCTTAAACCAGCCAGCAAACACACACACACACACACACACACACACACACCACAGGTATATTGTTGCCGGGGTGTACAGCCCAAAGACAGAGCGTGTGTCTGGGGAGGCGTTGGTGCTTGTGCAGGAATTAGCCATGCAGGTATTTAATACACGCTGGCATTTAACAACATGCGGCTGGTGTTGACCTGCACCTGGCCTTTGTATTGGTGTGTGTGTGTGGGATTACTTTATTACTTTATTAGATGCACAAAGCCCAGACGTTTTCTCCAGAGAAGCGGTAGTGCAGCTGCCCTCGGAAGGGGTGACTTTAATTAATTGAATGAGTTCAAGCGTGTTCTATTTTAAGATCTGCCACAAGGCTGGGCTTTTTTGGTTTGTTTGCTATTTGTTTTATTAATTAGCATGAAATGTTGTTGTTATAAAAAAGTAGAGCCGGACCTCCCAGAGACAGCCACAACGGTCTTTGCCGTCTCCTCGCTGTGGAAGCGACATGTGTCCTCTAAATCTAAATCTAAATCTAAATCTAAATCTAAATCTGGAGGGTTGAGTCCTCTTTATTGGTCACATGTACACTCAGTGAAATGTGTTTATCTGCATTTAACCCATCTTGGTATTAGGAGCCGTGGGCAGCTATTGGATAAACAGCGCCCGTGTAGGGGTCTGGTGCCTTGCTCAGTGCCCAGGTGTTTCTGGGACCTGAACCGGTGACCTTCCGGTTCCCAGGCCCAGGTCCCTACTGACTGAGCTATCCTCCTCTCCTTATATCCAGCATGTCTTTGAAGTGCAGGTGGGATGAGAAAGGCCTTCGGCGTGTGGGCGCAGAAGAGTGTTTTTTGAACTCCTTGGAGGTCAATCTGCTCAAGTCGAGGTTAATGATTCTTTATTTCATGATCCAGGGGGCTTGTTTCCAATGTGAACTGTAAACACCTCTAAATCATATTCATGCATGCAGCGTTATCAGATCAGAGTGTCCTTCTCCCTCATAACGTCTGTGTCAGCCTTATGGACTCCAGCGGAATGAGAAGCGAAGGCAAAACACGAAGGCCGAAGTCCAGTGGAGATGGAGGAGAAGTGAGCGTGGAGAGAATAATTGGTTGTGTAAAATAAAGCCTTTTTAATTTTTTCTTAAATGTATCCCATAGGTGAAGGGGAAGGTTTTTTAATTGTGTGTTTTGTTTTCGCGCCGCTTTTAAAAAAGGCAGTTAAAAAAAGACCAGAATACTTAATGCTAACAACTGGCCAGCGCGGAGACAGAAAGATATTATTATCACTACAGCCGATAACGATAACATATACACACATAAACAAACGGCCAGCAGTCCACTGCAATTCCTACGTTTGCGTTGGTCCATTGCTTGGTTCCAAAGGGACTCCCCCCCCCCCCTCGCCAAAGTTAATAAAGCACCGAGCCCCCGAACTCCTGGAGAAACCGATCGATTCTAAATCGCGAGGCGGTTTTTTTCCGCTTGTTTTCATTTCATTTTAGCCGCATTAATTCTGTTCCCCCGTCTACGGGTTTTAGCCAATAGACAGATAGAGATAGGACTCTGGTTTCTGCTGGGCCAGCTAATTACTGGGGAGCCAAGGGACTGCATGGGATGTCACCTGAACTGTATATATTTATATATATATATATACAGTATATATATATATATATATATATATATATATATACTGTATATATTTATATATATATTCAGTATATATTGCTTTTAAGTATCCACATTAATGGTTACCTTCTGATTGTGCTTGTTTCCTCAAAGGGGAAATACAAATAAATTGTGGTTTTCTGGCCAAAGCAGAAACGCCATTTTGGTTCGTATTATATATATATATATATATACGTATATCTATATATATATATATATAGAAAGTAGCATGTTTACAAACAGGGTTTGGATGAGGAGGTCTCTGAAGCAGTGAATACATATCAATACATAGAATTATGTCCATATGTACACTATTTCAATATATGTAAATATGTATATGTAAGGTCTATCAATAAACAGTCTGAATCTATCAATATCAAATGAAAAAAGGGTACATATATTAATATTTATGAATATGTGTATATACTTATATATATATATATGTGTGTGTGTGTGTGTGTTTGTGCGTGCATGCGTGTGTGTTTGTTTGTGTGTTTGTGTGTGTGTGTGTATGCGTGTGTGTGTGTGTGTGTGTGTGTGTGTGTGTGTGTGTGTTGTGTGTGGGTGTGTGTGTGTGTGTGTGTGTGTGTGTGTGTGTGTGTGTGTGTGTGTGTGTGTGTGTGTGTGTGTATGTGCCACGTACCCCCTATGTTTATGCATGAACACGCTCTCCTCAGTGGCATCACATCCCACACAAAGCAGAAGGGGTAGAGGTGTGTGTGTGTGTGTGTGTGTGTGTGTGTGTGTGTGTGTGTGTGGGTGAGTGTGTGTGTGTGTGTGTGGTGTGTGTGTGTGTGTGTGTGTGTGTGTGTGTGTGTGTGTGTGTGTGTGGGTGTGGGTGTGTGTGTGTGTGTGTGTGTGGGTGTGGGTGTGTGTGTGTGTGTGTGTGTGTGGGTGTGTGGGTGTGTGGTGTGGGTGTGTGTGGGTGAGGGCGGGGCGTGTCCCTGGTGTGTTTGTCTTCCTCTGAGTGAGTCCACGGAGCAGAGCCCGGGCCAAGCAGACGCTGATGGTGTTTGTGTAGCGGCCGGATTTAGCTTCATCCACTCCGCCCACTGGCACTGCTGTCCTTACTGGTACTACCTCTCTCTCTCTCTCTCTCTCTCTCTCTCTCTCTCTCTCTCTCTCTCCTCTCTCTCTCTCTCTCTCTCTCTCTCTCTCTCTCTCTCTCTGTCTAGCTGCTGCAGTGTGCCAGACAGGGAGAGAGAGAGTGTGTGTGCGTGTGCGTGGGAGAGAGTACCCACCCCTCAAGGGAACTTATTGATTAGCCATTTGAATGGGAGCAAGCCTGCTGCTTGGTTCAATAGGGTGAGTCATGAGGCAGATCACTGGTGCTAGTGTTAGTGTGTTGGCCGTCTCCCATGTGTCTCTGAGAAATGATTTATCACATCATGAAGCAATTACATTTAATTGCCATGCCCTCCTTAATGTTATTGAAAATACAGATATATACATATATATACATCTTTATATATATATACTGTATATATATATATAAGCCGTGTAGCAGACAGAGTATAGTGATGGAGCCATGTAGCAGACTGAGAGTATAGTGATGGAGCCGTGTAGCAGACTGAGAGTATAGTGATGGAGCCGTGTAGCAGACTGAGAGTATAGTGATGGAGCCGTGTAGCAGACTGAGAGTATAGTGATGGAGCCGTGTAGCAGACTGAGAGTATAGTGATGGAGCCGTGTAGCAGACTGAGAGTATAGTGATGGAGCCGTGTAGCAGACTGAGAGTATAGTGATGGAGCCGTGTAGCAGACTGAGAGTATAGTGATGGAGCCGTGTTGGCAGACTGAGAGTATCGTGATGGAGCCGTGTAGCAGACTGAGAGTATAGTGATGGAGCCGTGTAGCAGACTGAGAGTATAGTGATGGAGCCGTGTAGCAGACTGAGAGTATAGTGATGGAGCTGTGTAGCAGACTGAGAGTATAGTGATGGAGCCGTGTAGCAGACTGAGAGTATAGTGATGGAGCCGTGTAGCAGACTGAGAGTATAGTGATGGAGCCGTGTAGCAGACTGAGAGTATAGTGATGGAGCTTTAGAGGCAGACTGAGAGTATAGTGATGGAGCCGTGTAGCAGACTGAGAGTATAGTGATGGAGCCGTGTAGCAGACTGAGAGTATAGTGCTCTATGTACTCTATACGTATGGATGACAATGTTATGATAGTGGCAGCACTCCTAGCAGTTCAGTAGGCGCACTGCCGGATATAATCTATCCTAGAAACTGGTCCTTGTACGGATGCTGCGGAACCAGCGACCAGACGGTAGGAGATGACCAGAAGAGATGGAGCCCAGGGTGGTTGCGGTCCTTTGTGATGGAGATGGCCTTCTTCCGATGTCGTTCTATTGAGGCAGAATATATATTTTTTGAGGTATGTTTTTTTTAAATGAGTAGAAAAAAATATGAATTCATACACACAAATATTGTTTGATAAAGGCATGATACCGAAAGAACAAGATTGAGACTATAACCAGCCAAAATAAGATCCTCAGGAGGGTGGCTGGCATCTCCCTTAGGGATAGGCTGAGAAGCTTGGTCACTCGTGAGAGACTCGGAGTAGAGCTACTGCTAAGGATGCTTCCTGGTCACCTCCAGAGGGAGGTTTTCCAGAAACATCCGGCTGGGAGGAAACCACGGAGCAGACCGAGGTACAGGTGGGGTGACTACATCTCCACGCTGGCCTGGGAACGCCTCGGGATCCCCCAGTCAGAGCTGAGGGATCCAGAGATGGATGGATGGATATGTCACATACATGCCTATCAATTCAGCTCATGTTTTACTTCGAGCCAAATAACTAGAATTTTGACATCTGAACGTGTGACCTTCTTTCACTTGAGTTATACAGTTCTAGTACAGTATAAAAAAAAGCCCAAATTACTCCAATTTTGACACCACTAAAGTTATAAAGTTCAGGCAAAGTTCAGGCGCAGGCGTAGTGTTTTGTTATAGTTTAGTTTGGTGTCAAATATATTCCGATCAAATTATTGATCAAATCCTGTATTGTTATATAGTAATATGTATTCCACACTGGACTGGGGGCGACAGTAAGCCAGGAGGTACAGCGGGTTGTCTCCTCCTCCTCCTAGCCAAGTGTCCCTGAGCAAGACACCCTAACCCTAACTGCTCCCGACCAGCTGGCTGTCTCCTTGCATGGCTGACTCCGCCATCGCTGTGTGAATGTGAGGCAATAATTGTAAAGCACTGTGGGTAAAAGCGCTATATAAATGCAGTCCATTTATCGTTAATCACGGCGGCCTTGTTGATCACAGCGGCCTTGTGTGCGAAAATGCACACAATCATTGGAGACTGTTGGCCAATGGCCGACCAGGATCCCTGCTCTCTGGTGACACTGTTTGTTGTAGGGCAGCACAACTTCACAAAGTGCCTGTTTATAAGCCCCTTAAAAGCATACATAACAAAATATATACACTCATATATATAGACTCAAGCCAGAGTTTCAGCCTTGTCGCTGCAGCAACATGAAGCTTAGGAAACGTTAAACTGATGAATTGAGCTCATTCTGTAATGAATGAGCTGAACCTCTCCATGTTGTCCTGGTGTTATCCTGCAGGATAAAACAATACAGAGACAATTTATTAAGGATTTACCTAAAGAGCTGTTACCTAAAGAGCTGTTACCTAAAGAGCTGTACCTAAAGAGCTGTTACCTAAAGAGCTGTACCTAAAGAGCTGTTACCTAAAGAGCTGTACCTAAAGAGCTGTTACCTAAAGAGCTGTACCTAAAGAGCTGTTACCTAAAGAGCTGTTACCTAAAGAGCTGTACCTAAAGAGCTGTACCTAAAGAGCTGTTACCTAAAGAGCTGTTACCTAAAGAGCTGTACCTAAAGAGCTGCCTCACTCCTCGGAACTTAGCCAATAACGGACCTCGGATTCCCCGTGGAGCAGCCCCCCCCCTCAGCCCCCACCCCTGGACCCCAGCACAGGGGAGGGTGGGTTAGGGTGGTGTCACTACCCTTAACCCACCCCTGGACCCCAGCACAGGGGAGGGTGGGTTAGGGTGGTGTCACGACCCTTAACCCACCCCTGGACCCCAGCACAGGGGAGGGTGGGTCAGGGTGGTGTCACTACCCC
>CM051019.1:22200916-22208416 GCA_027704905.1 Muraenolepis orangiensis
CTCCGGAACCACAGGGCTAGCTTACGGCTAAAGTCACTGTGCCCTTGTGCACACTGATTTATGTAGCTTTGACTCAGTAACCCCCCTCGCCCCCCGAGTTAATTCATTATTGAGTCCTAGCTTAGGGCAGTCATCTCTGTGTCTGAAGCCTTCAGCCATCAAGGCTCAGTTTAATCCTGTGTTTCTTTGTGTGGCGGACAGTAAAACACTTGAGTGATTAACCTTCAGGAAACACTACTCGGATCCTTCCTCCTAGCGCATCCTCAGATCACTTTTTACAAGTGTACTTGTGTCTTTCCAAGTAGATTGCTTGTGAGTAAGTTAGAAATTGTTCAATTGTTTGCCAACTTATTGTACTTGCACCTGAACTTTTTGTACTTCCTTTGTTGAAAGCACTATTGTAAGTCGCTTTGGACAAAAGTGTCTGCTAAATGACTGGAATGTAATGTATTGTAATGTTATGTAATGTAATGTAATGTTATGTCATGTGATGTAATGGACCTTGAAGTCACGTGAAGGGAAAGTGAAAGTGACCTGTGTGGGTCCTTGTGGTGTGTGTGTGTGTCGTTAGACCTGGACGACCCGGTGGTGACGGTGCACCAGAGCATCGGGGAGGCCAAGGAGCAGTTCTACTATGAGAGGACCGTGTTCCTGCGCTGCGTGGCCAACTCCAACCCGCCGGTCCGCTACAGCTGGCACCGGGGCCGCGAGGTCCTGTCCCAGGGCTCCGACAAGGGGGTGGAGATCTACGAGCCCTTCTTCACACAGGTAGGTCCACAACTACAACCCTGGATATCAAGGTCACCACGGGGGAACCTACCATGGAGAGATGGGCCCCAGATATGACCAATGGGAAGAAAAATCTTCTTGGAAAGTAATAAAACTGAATAATATATATGATAATATTATACATAAAGGAAGGGCAACACCTTGTAACAAACTGCTTTCACAGTAGTGGATACATCAAGGTACACTGACATGGTGTACATTTACAACCGGTCTTAAATACATGTATAGATTCAGTATAGATAGTTGATAGTAGATTCATAGATAATACAACATTATTGACCTTTTTGTCCAAGCTACTGCAGTGTGACATGGTGCAGTGGCTACAGACCAAAGAACACAATATTACATTCAATGACAAAAAAACACCTCAACATCCTTCTATAAACGGCCGTATCATCGCTCCTAGTGAAGTTCCCCAGCACTCCTCTCTCCCTAGCATCCCTCTACCACCAGCACCACCCCTCCATTCCCACCACCCCTCCATTCCACCGCCCCTCCATTCCCACCACCCCTCCATTCCCACCACCCCTCCATTCCCACCACCCCTCCATTCCCACCACCCCTCCATTCCCAGCATGCCTCCATTCTCTCCATTCCCTCCAGAATCTGCAGGGCGAGCTCTGTCATAATAAACAGAGAGCTGCACTTTAATTATAGAAACCTGCTATTTTCTACACCCCCCCCCCCCCTCCTCCTTGAATATTTTCTCATATCTACAGCAGAACACTCATGGTAACAATGGCTGCTAACTGCTAGTTCTCCAACAGACCAGTCAAAGGCTCTTAGGACAGATTATGTCATCACCGTCCAACCCACTCACACCTCGTCATAACTCTCTCTCTCTCTCTCTCTCTCTCTCTCTCTCTCTCTCTCTCTCTCTCTCTCTCTCTCTCTCTCTCTCTCTCTCTCTCTCTCTCTCGCTCTCTCTCTCTCTGTGTCACATATCTCTCTCTCGTGTCTCTCACAGCCCTTGGATCATAATTGGGCTCACACGTACAGCCAGCCTCTTAGCCTTCGGTGTCCATCCTGTTTCCCCACCACCTTCACACCATTGCTAAATCAGTCCCCCCTCCCTCCCTCCCCCACCCCTCCATCCCTCCCTCACCTCCCTCCCTCCCCCACCCCTCCTTCCCTCCCTCACCTCCCTCCCCCCCACCCCTCCTTCCCTCCATCACCTCCCTCCCTCCCCCACCCCTCCTTCCCTCCCTCACCTCCCTCCCTCCCCCACCCCTCCTTCCCTCCCTCACCTCCCTCCCTCCCCCACCCCTCCTTCCCTCCCTCACCTCCTTCCCTCCCTCACCTCCCTCCCTCCCCCACCCCTCCTTCCCTCCCTCACCTCCCTCCCTCCCCCACCCCTCCTTCCCTCCCTCACCTCCCTCCCTCCCCCACCCCTCCTTCCCTCCCTCACCTCCCTCCCTCCCACAGTCCCTCCTTCCCTCCCTCACCTCCCTCCCTCCCCCACCCCTCCTTCCCTCCCTCACCTCCCTCACCTCCCTCCCTCCCCCACCCCTCCTTCCCTCTCTCACCTCCCTCCCTCCCAACACCCCTCCTTCCCTCCCTGATATCGCCCCCATCTCCCTGTCTCCCTCCTCCCTCCTCCCCTGTCTACCTGTCTCCCTGTCTCCCTCCTCCCCATCTCCCTGTCTCCCTCCTCCCTCGTCCCCCGTCTACCTGTCTCCCTCCTCCCCCGTTTCCCTGTCTCCCTCCTCCCTCCTCCCCCCGTCTCCCTCCTCCCAATCTCTTGCCTTGTGACAGAGAGAGAAAGACAACGGATAGAGAGATGGAGGAGAGAGCGAGATTGCGTTAGCCTCCTAATCTAATACAGCCAATATGTCCTCTGATCCTCATTCCAAATGAAAGAGAGATGACTGTGCTGCCACATTGTGAGGTCGGGCGTCCCAGTAGGGGGGGGCTCAAGGTCTTAATCAACCATCCCCCCCTCTCTTCCCCATCTGCTCCTGTTCTCCACGCCAATGACAGCGGTGTCCGCTGGATCATAGCCTCGATACCCCTCCCCCCCCCTCCCCCCCGCTGGGCGGGAGAATGGAGTGTCAGCCCGGGGGACGAGGCGGGCACAGCAATACCATCTCCACCTTATTTGAGGAGAAGCCCTCCTCCTCCGGTCCTTCAGAGTTTCATAGTTCTTTAGTGATGGAGAGTGCAAGGCCTTCTGCTCACATAGGAGGAGAAGCAAAGCCTGGCCGGCCAATGAGATGCCTCTCACTATGTCACCACTCTGCTATTGGTTCATATCTCTGGTTAGATGCCAACTTATTTCCGCTGTACTGTACTTGCTTTGCAATGACAATAAATGTGAATCTAATTGAATATCCATACGATTCAAGTTCACCAGCTGGCAGATGTTGGTTGGGCTCATACGGAAGGTCAAAGAAGGTTGGGAATAACTAGTGTCTCCTTTGTCCTTCTGCGTTACTTTAACAACAGACTCCTTCCACACATTGTGTCAGTCCTCCTTGTTCCTCTTTAGGACCATCAGTGCGGGGGGAGAGGCTTTTCTTGTCTTCACCACGATAATGAACTTCTTCTTGCACACATTTTCACACCCCTGTTTTTGGTTTGATCCGAGCTGCAGGGGGAGACCAAGATCCTGAAGCTGAAGAACCTGCGGCCCCAGGACTATGCCAACTACAGCTGCATCGCCTCCGTACGCAACGTCTGCAGCATCCAGGACCGCAGCGTCATCTTCAGGCTCACCAACAAGACCGGTACGTCTCCCGCATCAGGACCGCTAATTCTCCCCATCAGGACTGCTCCCTCTCTCCATCAGGACCACTCCCTCTCTCCATCAGGACCGCTCCCTCTCTCCATCAGGACCGCTCCCTCTCTCCCCCATCAGGACGCTCCCTCTCTCCCCCATCAGGAACGCTCCCTCTCTCCCCCATCAGGACCCTCCCTCTCTCCCCCATCAGGACTGCTACCTCTCTCCCCCATCAGGACCACTCCCTCTCTCCCCCATCAGGACCACTCCCTCTCTCCCCCATCAGGACACTCCCTCTCTCCCCCATCAGGACCACTCCCTCTCTCCCCCATCAGGACCACTCCCTCTCTCCCCCATCAGGACACTCCCTCTCTCCCCCATCAGGACCACTCCCTCTCTCCCCCATCAGGACGCTCCCTCTCTCCCCCATCAGGACCACTCCCTCTCTCCCCCATCAGGACCGCTCCCTCTCTCCCCCATCAGGACCACTCCCTCTCTCCCCATCAGGACCACTCCCTCTCTCCCCCATCAGGACGCTCCCTCTCTCCCCCATCAGGACGCTCCCTCTCTCCCCCATCAGGACCGCTCCCTCTCTCCCCCATCAGGACGCTCCCTCTCTCCATCAGGACGCTCCCTCTCTCCATCAGGACCGCTCCCTCTCTCCATCAGGACCGCTCCCTCTCTCCATCAGGACGCTCCCTCTCTCCCCCATCAGGACCGCTCCCTCTCTCCCCCATCAGACCTCTTCCTCTCTCACCCATCAGACCTCTTCCTCTCTCACCCATCAGACCAGGCCTTCTTCTCCCTGGGTACACCGGGCACACCAACTGCGCCTTCTGAGATTAAACCCCAAAAGCACTCAGCCCTGTGGGGGTTCGGGAGTCAGAAATATCGTTTTTGGGGGAATTTTCACTACAAAATAAACTCCGGTAAAATACAGAGTGAGTGAAAAAAACACAGCTTCCCCGCTCCATTCACGCTCTGTGTGCGTCACTCCATTAGAACCATATTCTAGGTTCAAGGTTCTATTTCTTTTATTTTTGGGTCGCACCTGATTCATGAACCGAAATGTACTGTCCCGTTTGCTTTGCACTCCCGGATGCTGGAGTGGACGGGGTGTAGCGTAATGTCTGGTGGGTGTATCGGCCTGAAAGGATGCTGAGTTGTTGTTTCCCAATGTCCATAACATATGTACCTACAACCCCATCTCATGAGCAGTACGCCTCTCCTACTCCTGAACCAGCTTTAAATGATTTGGCTCGATGATAGCAGCACTATCTCTATTTTGGAGAGGCGTGATTCTCAAATTGTCCTCGAGTCCCCCCCCTCGAGTAAGCTGAGAACGTAGAGCTTTCAAAAGACAGACCCCAAGATAACAGCCTTAAAAGGCCCTTATGTGGTGAAGCAAGTAATGGAACCAAGTAAATTTCACCAATAAACCCTTAAAAGTAGAAGTTTTATATTGGTCCACAAAGTCCACTTGACACGTTTATTTCATTCTGTCTTTATACATTTTCAGGGCCATGCCACCGTGTCCTCCATCTCGATATTGGCTGGGTGCCTGCGGTAGACTCCACAACTCACCCGGAGCCGCCCCAAATAGGTCTGTTGTTCTTTTCAGGGCCGCGTCAGAACACTTTCATTTGCTGTGGAAAATCCACAGCAAATGAAAGGGGAGGGTGGAGGTGAGAGGGTGGAGGTGAGAGGGTGGAGGTGAGAGGGTGGAGGTGGAGGTTGAAGAAGACAGTGAGATCAGGATCATGTGATGCAGGAGAGACGGCAAACCAGGAGAAAAAAGATTGGATTGACAAACAAGGAACATCCAAACCAGATACAAAACATAAGAAAAAAACAAAGAGATTCACAAGAGAACGATGCTTTTGATGCAAAACAATTAAATATTCAAGCCAAAAGGTCACAGTTTGTGAAAAAAAAACTACGAAAACACGCAGTTTGGCAACGCTATTTCATGGCACCTGCTCAAACATCGTCTGAGGAATATGTTCTGTGTTGCCTGAAGTATAAATATTTAATATTTACTCAATTTACTTGTATGAAACACACACACACACCGTCTTTCAAGCAAACACATGGCACTGCACACACACTACATCATTATGGCCTGGTCTACTGTATTCAGCAGAGGCCAGGGGGTTGGAGGAGGCAAAGTGTAAGTGTCTAAGTGCTCGTTAAAAGTCGTTGATTAAAAGGCGCTTCAGCCGCGGTACTGTAGGGGTCCAGCCGGGAGGATGCTGGAGACCGCTTGGATTCGTCACTCGGTACCGGATTGATGCTTTACTCTAGGGCTTTTCCTCTCCTCCCTCACAGATCCACAGGCATGTCCTGCTGCCATGGGCTCATTATGAATATCAAAGCCTCTCCTTTCTTTGCTGGCTTGGTTTGCTGTTGTGTTAGCTCTCCATCCTCAAGGAATCAGTGCAGTAATTCCAAAAAGCAGAAGAAGTACCTAAAGCATATTTACGGGTGTGGCCGATCAAACCGGACGAGTCTCTTCAGGCATCACATGACTCCACAAAGGGGACCCAGACCCAGACCGCTGCTTTAGAACTAGATGACAGACGGCCGCACAGAGAGCATCTGTCTGGCTCCAGAGGGGGTGGATCTCCACTGGAGGAGGGGACCCGTGATAATGTACTGAGGCTGTGAGACGCTGTGGACACAAGTCCCTCACAAAGCCTCCTTTAAATCACATTTCTACGTTGTTGTTCATTAATTGCAAGATTTATAGACGCCTTGCTTTGTCAAACTAGAATTTGTGTCTGGTTTGGTGATGATGAGTGCCTCATGTTTGAAATATTCTTTACTTAATTTCAAACACGACTTTATAAGCTTCTAAATGTGTTTTTCATCACAAAGGAATTGCTTATTCATCAGTTTTGTAATTCATCAATTCTTTGGACTTCATATTGGTCAGCCTTATTCACGGTGGAATAATGAACGCTCTCTGGGGCTGGCAGGCTGTAGTGAGCCACATGAATCACAATTAATACACTTAATGTGAAGGAGATGTTTGTTTTGTTTAATAATTGGAGGGAGAAAAACTGCTTTTGTACACGGCTACCAGGCTTAAGATGTATGTGTGTGTGTGTGTGTGTGTGCCTCAGCTTGAACATGCACTAGTGTGTGTGTGTATGTGTGTATGTGTGTGTGTGTGTGTGTGTGTGTGTGTGTGTGTGTGTGTGTGTGTGTATGTTTGTGTGTATGTATGTGTGTGTATGTGTGTATGTGTGTATGTGTGCGTGTGTGTGTGTGTGTACAGTATATGTGTGTGTGTGTGTAAAGTATGTGTGTGTGTGTGTGTAAAGTATGTGTGTGTGTGTGTGTGTGTGTGTGTGTACAGTATGTTTGTGTATGTGTGCCTGTGAGGGTTTGTGTGTGTGTGTGTGCGCATGCACATGTGCATGCATGTATTGTACAATATATGCCTATGAGTATTACTTTACATTGTGTCCATAGTTATGTTTCCCCAGTTATGTTTCTCTGGATATGCAAAAAATAAAGAATGTAAACATAGAGCAAACAACGCAGGCTCAAGTGGATCATCGCACATGCTGAACATATTAATCAATTATCTGATCAGATTCGTCAATTAAGAGCTACCGTCCATTTACTCCTTGGAAACTGACCAGAGTCAGGGTCGCTTTGGTCAGAACATGGCGAGGAATTCTCTCCTCGTTTCACTTGCTTTTGTGTGGTCCGAGTCATCGTCCACACCGTGGCTTTATGTGGTCCGAGTCATCGTCCACACCGTGGCTTTATGTGGTCCGAGTCATCGTCCACACCGTGGCTTTATGTGGTCCGAGTCATCGTCCACACCGTGGCTTTATGTGGTCCGAGTCATCGTCCACACCGTGGCTTTATGTGGTCCGAGTCATCGTCCACACCGTGGCTTTATGTGGTCCGAGTCATCGTCCACACCGTGGCTTTATGTGGTCCGAGTCATCGTCCACACCGTGGCTTTATGTGGTCCG
>CM051019.1:22210916-22218416 GCA_027704905.1 Muraenolepis orangiensis
TGTCAGGACTCCAGGAGATTGGGATTGGTTGTTCGAGGATTGACTTATGAAACATTGGGGTTAAAAGCTCTTATGTTTTTTTAAGTTGTTTTTTAAGTTGTTTTATAAGTTGTTTTTATAATTCTTAAAAAATACTCTGAAGAATTAGAAAAGATAATAGTTTATGTAATGTTGGAACTGTCGTTCTGTGTTGCATCTGTAAACCAAGTCAGTTAATATATTCAGAAATTAATTGCAAACATAGATTATCCTTAATGAAAACCACCTGGTGTCACGGTCAGTATCTAATGCATCAATAAAACACAAGCCGGCTGACACTCACATCGTTTTGTCAAAGCGCGATACCAGAAAACTCTCAAACGATTAGATTGGATATTGATTTTGCGACAGAATGTGTGTGTGTGTAAATTATGACCGGGGATAGTAAGCATTAAGCATTAAGCATTAAGCATTAAGCATTAAGCACGGCCGCTGAAGGCACCAGGGGGTCATATCTCTGAGAGTGCTGCTGGTCTGAGCTAAACTGACTATGTTTGGTTACCGTGGTGATTCATGACGGGATTCCTCCGGATGCCCCGGGAGCCTACGGCCCTTCTTGGGACTTCCTGTCCCAACAGACTGTTGGACCGCCAGTTCAAGTCCCCTCCCGAAAACCTGGGCACTACCGAGGTGCCATTGAGCAAGGCACCAGACCCCTCCACTGCTCCCCTGTATATACAATAGCTGCCCACTGCCCCTAATACTAGGATGGGTTACATGCAGAGAAACAAATTTCACTGTGTGTTTACATGTGACCAATTTAGAATGATGTTCAAGTGCTGCCCGACTTAGTTTTGCTATCTATGAGTTCCTCACAGTTTGTTCTTGAGCTGTTCTCCTGTCTAGAGTAACAGGGAGAGGGGGGCAGGCTGGTGACGCCATGAGGCTCGTGATCCGTAAGGGAAACTCCGATCCTCCGGCTGCCTTCCTGCACTCAGTGTGTCACTCCTCCTCGCCTCTATCCACACGCTGTCGGAGTGATGTTCAGCTTCTATTTAGTTTTGAGGTTTTATATTTTTGGTATTCTCTCTTTTCACATTACATGTCCTGTGTTTAAATCTGACACACTGGTTCTGTTTCCATTTTCCCTTCCGCTGAACCGAGGACGATGAAATCACTCGGGGATCAGCTGAGATCACAAGATTTTTCTGTGTGTCTTTCTGTATTTCTTATTCCTTTTCTTTATTAGTATTTTTCTGAGGAGGATATGAATTGGAGATGAGGTGCGTGCGTTCGAACCAAGACAGCAGAACGCATCGTAATGAAATCAGCTTTTTACAGCTGGGGGAGCCGTGCTTTGGAAATAGAGTTTGCAAACGATGGATATTTTGTTAACTACTTCTCCAACAGTTTGCATGCGTGTGTGTGTGTGTGTGCGCACCAGCGCGTGTGAATGTATTTCTTTTATATTGTATTTTATTTTTGTGCATGACGGATTTTCTCGAAAACCTGATCAGCAGTTTTTGTTAACCAAAACTCCTTCTGGGATATTCACATTTTTGATGTAGCTTCATCTTTTGACTAGAGAATCTTAATCTGGAGGATTGAATCACATACATACATGTACACACACACACACACAGTGAAATTTCTCTGCATTTAACCCATCCTAGTATTAGGAGCAGTGGGCAGCTATTGTATAGACAGCGCCCAGGGAGTAGTGTAGGGGTCTGGTGCCTTGCTCAAGGGCACCTCGGCAGTAACCAGGAGGCTAACTGGCACCTTCCCAAGTACCAGTTCTCACTCCCTACTCGGTCCGTTTCCAGGGCTTGAACCGGCGACCCTCTGGTTCCCCAAGCCGAGTCCCAACAGACTGAGCTACTGCCGCCCCTAGTTAATGCAGTTGGGTATGCATGGTCTGGAAGTGTGGGCTGTAATAACCGCTAAACTCATTAACTAGATGGATACACGTGGATTGGATTGATTTATTTTAATGTGTGATGTAAAAAAAACCACAAGGTGGTTCTGCAGCATCGCTTTGCCTCTGGTACAACGAGGTGTTCATTTTGAAACCGATTTTGACCCAGTTCACATTCACATTGTTAGATTGACCCCCAACAACTCTGGTTATGAAACTAACGCTATGGGCGGGCCAGACCAGCTGGAACATCCAATCTGAAGCTAGAAATATGTTGGATCCAATCCTGGCCTTTCAGCACCAAACATTGGACTCAAAACAGAAATTTTGACAGAAATATTCTGTCATGTGATCAATACCAGAAATGTATGACATTCAGAATTCTCAAACGTTAAATATATATTATATATATTGTACATATATATATGTCTCTTTTGTCTCTGTGAGAGTGTTTTGTGATATGGCTCCCTCCGACCGCCTGGCGTGAGAGTGGTGTGGCTGCAGGCTGCAGGGATCCCATTGGGATGTTATTCTGCATGGCATGCCACCCCAAGTGACCCCATAGCAGTGATGTACTCCAAGTGACAACAAGGAGCAGAAAAACACAAGGATATCAATAAAGTACGGGGACAGAGACGGAGGCCGGGGGTCAGCCTGCGTCAGCTTGGCAACGTGTTGTCTGTTTGTAGTTCCCAGTCTGTTTGTAGTTCCCAGTCTGTTTGTAGTTCCCAGTCTGTTTGTAGTTCCCAGTCTGTTTGTAGTTCCCAGTCTGTTTGTAGTTCCCAGTCTGTTTGTAGTTCCCAGTCTCGGCCCGTTTAGTGTATTGTCTAGTCTCCTCTGATTGGTGGATGTGTTTTGTTGTATCTCGTTGCAGCGCTGAAAAAGGGGCGGTTCTGGATCACGCCGGACCCTTACCACAACGATGACAACATCCAGATCGGACGGGAGGTCAAAATATCGTGTCAGGTACAGACTCGTCACTTCCATACACACACACTTCCACACACACACACACACACACACAGACACACACACACACACACACACACACACACACACACCGGTCTACTGAAATGGAAGAAGTCTGGTCAGCTATAAAAGAAACACTCAGATACTCATGACACATGCACTCGTGGCTAAACAACAACATATAAAATATGTAATTGGTCCCAATACACGCACACACACACACACACACATTCATGCATAATACACACACACACATAACACACACACACATAACACACACACACACACATAACACACACACACACACACACATAACACACACACGTAACACAGACACATGGATAACACACTCACATATTCATGCATAATACACACACACACACACACACAGAAACACACACACACACACACACACACACACACACATACACACACACATCACACATACACATGCATGCATAACACACACACACATACACACATACACACACACATACTCATATATGTATATACTGTATATATATATATATATACATAAATGTTTAAATGTGTTTGCTAAGGTGTGTGTGTGTGTATCAGGCCTCTGAAGGCCTGATTGAAATTCCCTAAAACATTTAGACTCCAGCATTTTTTCACTTTATAAAGTTTAACGGGCCCTTCTGTTGTTGAACTACTGGACAATTCAATTAGATTAGATTAGATTAGATAAGATTAGATTAGATTATAATGTATTGTCACTGTACAGCACAGAAAATGATTTGGCATCTAACCAGATTATTTTCGCTGTACTGTACTTGTGCTGTGCCATGACAATCAATTTTAATCTAATCTAATCTAATCTAATTGTCCAGTAGTTCAACAACAGGTACCGCGGTACCACGGTTACCGCGGTTATGGAGAGCAAGTCCGATCAAATCCTGTCAAGCCCTCACCTCACCCCTCACTCACCATTCTGTCCTTCACGCTGGTCTAACATGGCTGCCTCGTTAAAACCAGGCCTAAACCAGACATGGAGGATCAATCAGTTACTCAATTACTTTAAAGTTATTTTAGAGTGACAACGTCCAGTTTTTAGATATATGTCTCACATAATTAGCAGAGGCCATTATTTAATGAATTTAAATTCCATCGCATAAGTTTTTTTGCTCTAATTCTCAGCTGTATTGAATTAATTAAGAATCCTGGACACCGACCTCGTCCCTAGTGAGTGATGGAGCCAATTATAAAGAGGCTTCATTCACATAACCAAATACATTTGGGTTAAAAATAATTCATTGCTGATGTTTAATCTAACTTGAAGTGTATTTCAGCTATCAAGCTATAAAGCAGGAATCAAGGAACTATTTTTGCAGACCAAAAAAAATCCCCTCATATAATTGTTCAGGTGAAAATGATTTTCTGTTCATCGTCATGGTAATGATAACAGAGGAGGGGCTTCTCTCTGTAATCATGAGTGTTAGCCAATCAATGGGCTCCGTATGTGGTCGTACTCTGATGTCACTTTATATTATGTGTAAACCTGTCAGATGACATCATCGATCCCACAGCACAAAATGGAGGACTGCATTCACTGTGATGACAGTTGTTACTTTATAGTGCACTACATAGTGATATAGTGATGCATCACTCCCTACTCCCTACATAGTGCACTACATAGTGATATAGTGATGCATCACTCCCTACTCCCTACATAGTGCACTACATAGTGATATATCTCTCCCTACTCCCTACATAGTGCACTACAACAACAAATTGTGAGGATTGAATCCTCTTTATTGGTCACATACATGAAGACATACAGTGAAATGTGTTCTCTGCATTTAACCCATCCTAGTATTAGGAGCAGTGGGCAGCTATTCATACAGCGCCCGGGAGCAGTTAGGGGTTAGGGTCTTCCTCAAGGACACCTCGACAGTTTTTGCTAGGAGGAGCCGGGGATCGAACCAGCAACCTTCCGGTTGTGAGGCGACCGCTCTACCTCCTGAGCTAGACTGCCGCCCTCTCTTGCACTACATAGAGATATAGTGATACATCTCTCCCTACTCCCTACATAGTGATATAGTGATACTTCTCTCCCTACTCCCTACATATGTGATATAGTGATACTTCTCTCCCTACTCCCTACATAGTGCACTAGTGAGCGTGGTGCTGGAGGAGAGCAGACGCGTCTCTACGAGCTCCTGCAGTTTATTTATTTTTTACTTAGTTTACTTTACTTTTTACTTGTCTTTTTTTCCACACTTTTCTTGTATATTTAAGTAACTTTATAGGAATATAGCAAGTCACCTTGTGTGTTATCACATATGGTTGCCAAACACTCCCACCACAGACAACGCAACAAAGGACTGGGACTTACCTGCGGAGATCCGGAGGGACAACGGAGAGCGCCAAGCCACCAAGCCCCGGGGGGAACAACAAACAGGGTCCCAGGAGAGGGTCCCGTGGCTGGTGAGGACACGCCAGAGGGGATGGAAACCAGCCCTACTGAACATTCTCCTCGCCAACATCTCTTGCAAACAAGTCCGACGAACTGAACTGTCGTATTGGGACATCAGGGAGTGTTGCACAATGATTTTTACGGAAACGTGGCTGTCCTCCGTGATACATGACGAAGCAGTGCAAGAACAGACAGAACAGCTGAGTCCACGGGGATGAAGAAAGGTGGGGGCGTTTGCTGCTTCGTGAACAACCGCTGGTGTACGGAAGTTCAGGTGCTTTCTCAACACTGCTCATCTAATCTGGAATTACTGACAATCAAGTGTCGCCCTTTTTACTTGCCGAGGGAAATCTCCGCTATTCTTATGTTGGCGGTTTACATCCAACTAGGGCTGATGCGAACATCGCATTGGACACACTTTACATTGAAGTGAGCAAACTTCAGAATCGCTACCCCGAGGGAGTCCCCATTGCAGCGGGGGACTTTAACCACTGCAATTTAAAAAAGGTATTACCAAAATACTATCAACACATCTCATGTATGACAAGACAGAACAAGACTCTTGATCACTGCGATACCACCATCAAGCACGCTTATCGCACTGTAGCGCAGCCAGCTTTCGGCAAATCAGACCATGCATCTGTGCTTCTACTTCCTGTTGACAAGCAGAAGTTGAAGTCCACAAGTTGTAAAGAACGTGCGTTGCTGGACAGACGATGCCGTATTACATCTCCAAGGGGGGCTGGAAATAACTGACTGGAGTGTATTCAAGACCACTGACCTTGATGTCTATGCAGATCATGTCACAGTATACATTGACAGGCTGGTGGAGGAATGCATCCCGACCAGGTCTGTTCCCTTATTCCCGAACCGCAAACCATGGATGAATGCTGACATAGGGAACAAAATTAAGGATGGAGTACCGCTTTCACAACAGGCGACTCCGATCACTACAAGAACTCATAGTATATGAACTCAGAAATGCTGGATGCTAAGTCATCCGAAATCTGTAGCCCAAGGAAACGGAAGCAGCTGATGACATCCACCGGTGTCCTGTCCAGGCTGATGGATGAGTGGGGGCCCCGGTGGCTCCTGAAATCCACGATGAGCTCCTTAGTCTTGCTGACATTCAGTGCGAGGCTGGTGTCCTCTCACCATCGCGTCAGCTGGGCTACCTCATCTCTGTACTCCGTTTTGTCGCCCTCACTTATCAGGCCGATAACTGTGGTGTCGTCTGCAAACTTGATAATCCGATTATTGCTGTGCGTGTGCGTGTGTCATGTGTGTACAGCAAGTACAGCTGGGGACTGAGGCAGCAGCCTTGGGGTGCTCCAGTGTTTAGGATGAGATCTTCACCACTTGAGGCCTGCCCGTCAGAAAGTCCATAATCCAGTTACTGATGGGGGCGCCCAGACCTAGGTCCCTCAGTTTCAGGACCAGCTTAGAGGGAACGATGGTGTTGAACGGCGAGCTGTAGTCAATAAACAGCAGTCTGACGTGTCTCTCCTGTCTAGAGTGGGTATAGGGACTGATGATGATGATGCATTGCATTCAGAAAGCCCTTTTTGAGATGCTGTACATCGTGAGTGTGACCTCTCCTGCAGGCAGTCAGCATGCAGGTAATTGGCTGCAGGTGATTGGCGGCAGGTGATTGGCTGCAGGTGATTAGCTGCAAGCTGACTGGCTGTGCTCACAGGCTCCCTGACCCTCATCAGGAGGATGCTGGTTGAATTGCTAAGTCATCTAAAGTGTCTGAGGACACTACACTACTGGGGTGCAGTGTGTACTTAGTAGGGTTGGGTTTTAGGGGTTAGGATGATTAGTGTTTTGCGACAGATAAGGCATGCACACAACAGTTCTAACCTTTAAGTTAAAGAAGAGTTGAGGTTCAACGTCGTCTCTGGACCGTAAGACAGTGTTTAATGAGGTCTGTTTCCCATCATGGCTGACGCTCACTTTTATTCTAAATCTGGAGGATTGAAACCTCTTCTTTGATCACATTCATGTCCTTTATCTGCATTTACCCATCCTAGTATTAGGAGCAGTGGGCAGCTATTGTATATACAGCGCCCGGGAAGCAGTGTACGGGGTCTGGTGCATCGCTCAAGGGCAACCTCGGCATAGAACCTTCCGGTTCCCAAGGCAAGACCCATCCGACTGAGCTAGCCGGCTGCCCCGGATAGCTGTGTTTGACCCT
>CM051019.1:22220916-22240916 GCA_027704905.1 Muraenolepis orangiensis
ACACACACACATACACACACACACACACACACACACACACACACACACACACACACACACACACACACATACTCACACACACACTCCATTAAACACTCAAACACAGTGTGCACACACAGAATGCAGGAGTGTTGCCATGGTGATAAAAAGTGTTGCCGGCATGCAGTCAGTCTTAATTAATGTTTTTATAGTTTTGATTATTATAGAGTTCCTCAAGAGGTTAGCCTACAATCTTTGAGTAGATGTTTATCTGGTTGAGTTTTGACTTTAAAGTAGTGAACACTTGTACCATGTAGTATTACAAGACTGTAGAACACTTGTACCCTGTAGTATTACAATACTGTAGAATACCTGTACCGTGTAGTATTACAATACTGTAGAACACTTATTCCTCCATCCATCATCTACCACTTATCTGTGGTCGGGTCGCAGAGGTAGCAGCTTCAGCAGGGGACTCCAAACTTCCCTCTCCCTGGCAACATCAACTAGCTCTGACTGGGGGATCCCGAGGCGTTCCCAGGCCAGTGTGGAGATGTAATGGCCGCTTGTATTCGCGATCTCGTCCTTTCGGTCATTACCCATTGTTCATGACCAAAGGTGAGGGTAGGAACGAAGACCGGTAGATCGAGAGCTTTGCCTTCTGGCTCAGCTCTCTTTTGGTTAAAACGATGCGGTAAAGTGCACCCAATACCGCTCTCACTGCTCTTATTCTCCGATAAATCTCACGCTCCATCCCCCCCTCACTCGAGAACAAGACCCCGAGATACTTGAACTCCTTCACTTGGGATAAGGACTCCCTCCCTACTTGGAGTAGACAATCCACAGGTTTCCTGCTGAGAACCATGGCCTCAGATTTGGAGGTGCTGATCCTCATCCCAGCCGTTTCACATTCCGCTGCAAACCGATACAGTGAGTGCTGAAGGACACATACTGATGACGCAAACAGGACCACATCTTCTGCAAACAGCAGTGATTCAATCCTGAGCCCACCATACTGAAACCCCTCCCCTCCATGACTATGCCTTGAAATCCTGTCCATGAAAATCACAAACAGGATTGGTGACAAAGCGCAGCCCTGGCGGAGGCCAACACCCACTGAGAACAGGCCCGACTTACTACCGAGTCCACACAACTCTTGCTTTGGGAGTACAGAGATTGGATGGCCCTCAACAGTGATCCCCGCACCCCATACTCCCGCAGCACCCCCCACAGTATTTCCCGAGGGACCCGATCATATGCCTTCTCCAAATCCACAAAACACATGTAGACCAGACGGGCATACTCCCAAGCCCCCTCCAGGATCCTTGCAAGAATGAAAAGCTAGTCCGTGTTTCCAAGAACCGGACAGAATCCGCATTGTTCCTCTTCAATCTGAGGTTCGACTATCGGCAGAACCCTCCTTTCCAGCACATTGGAGTAGACTTTCCCAGGGAGTCTGAGTAATGTGATGCCCCTGTAATTGGCACACACCCTCTGGTCCCCCTTTTTGAACAGGGGTACCACCACCCCCGTTTGCCACTCCTCAGGCACTGTCCCAGATTTCCACGCAATGTTGAAAAGACGTGTCATCCATGACAGCCCCTCAACACCCAGAGCCTTTAGCATTTATGTACGGATCTCATCAACCCCTGGGGCTTTGCCACTGTGGAGATGTTTGACTACCGCAGTGACTTCCTCCAGGGAGATTGATGTTTGCCGTCCTTCATCCTCCAGCTCTGTCTCTACCATTGAGGGTGTAGTTGGGTTAAGAAGTTCCTCAAAGTGCTCTTTCCACCGCCCGATCACCTCCTCATTTGAGGTCAGCAATGTCCCACCCTTACTGTACACAGCTTGTATGGATCCACGCTTCCCCCTCCTGAGGCGCCGGATTGTTTGCCAGAAACACTTTGGTGCCGACTGAAAGTCCTTCTCCATGGCTTCTCCGAATTCCTCCCACACCCGCTGCTTTGCCTCCGCTACGGCTGAGGCTGCCGTCCTCTTGGCCTGTCGATACGTCGCAACTGAATCCGGAGTCTCAAAGGCTAACATAGCCCGATAGTCTTCTTCAGCCGGACGGCTTCCCTGACCACCTGTGTCCACTACGAAGTCCGAGGGTTGCCGCCCCTTGAGGCACCAATGAGGCCACAGCTCTCAACAGCTTCAGCAATAGAAGCTTCGAACAATGACCACTCTGGTTCAATGCCCCCAGCCTCCACAGAGATCCCGAAACATTCTGCCGGAGTTGGGAGTTGAAGGTCTCCCAGACAAGGGCATCCACCAGACGTTCCCAGTTCACCCGCACTACATGGGACCTTGTAAGTTTGGGCTTACAAGGTCTGTCCAGAGGCTTCCCTCGCCATTTTACCCAACTCACCACCAGATGGTGTCTCAATTCACCCGAGTGTCCAAAACAAAAAATCTCCAAAACCTCAGGTCAGATGACACGATAACAAAATTGATCATTAAACTTCGGTCTAAGGTACTCTTGTACCATGTACACTTATGAGCATCCTTATGTTTGAACATGGTGTTTGTTATGGCCAATCCATGAAAAGCACAGAAATCCAATAACAAAACCCCACTCCGGTTCAGATCAGGCTGTTCATCCCCATCACACCCCTCCAAGTTTCACCATTGTTGCCCACGTGTGCGTTGAAGTCTTCCAGGAGGACTATGGAGTCCCCTTCAGGAGCCCCATGCAGGACTCCATCCAGGGTGAGCAAGAAGGCGGGATATTCTGAACCATTGTTTGGTGCATAGGCACAAACAGTGCTCAGATGGTCAGAGTTTTCCCCCCCATGATCCTAAGGCGTAGGGAGACGACCCTCTCGTCCACCGGGGTAAACTCCAACACAGCGGCACTCAGCCGGGGACTTGTGAGTATCCCCACACCCGCCCGGCGCCTCACATCCTGAGCAACTCAGAGAAGAAAAGAGTCCAACCCCTATCCAGGAGTTTAGTTCCAGAGCCAATGCGTAGAGGTAAGCCCCACCAGATCTAACTGGTAGCGCTGCACCTCCCGCACAAGCTCAGGCTCCTTCCCCCCCAGAGAGGTGACATTCCACATCCCCATCTCTGTTGGCTGGGTTTTGTCCGTCGAGGCCCCCTGCCTTCACTGCCACCTAACTGGCAGTGCACCCGACCCCAGCGGTTCTTCCCGTAGATGGTGGGTCCGTGTGAAGGAGAAGTGGCCACGTTGCTTTTTCGAGTTATGCTCCGTGGCTACCAAGCCACCAGACTCTCGCTGCCAGGCCCTCTTTCCGGGCCTGGCTCCGGAAAGGTGCGTAGTCTGGCCCCTCCCCTGAGACCAATCTGCCATGGGAGACCCTACCAGGAGCACTAGGCTCCAGACAACACAGCCCTCAGGTTCATAGGAACACCTAAACCTCTCCACCATGGTAAGGTGATGGTTCCAGGAGAGGTAGAACTCTCCTGAACATGTACATAACAAGTCTTCTACAGTATTGTAATACTAGATATAGATCTAGTTATAGAACGCTTATAACATGTAGTATTACAATACTGTTAACTCTTAATCACAGAAGAAAGAATTTTACTACTTGGCCCAAAATACCTAAAGTGTAGAAAATCTATTTTTGGTTTTGTCGTTTTGCAGACCGTTTCAATGTGTTCGTTCCAAAATAACAGGCGGTTCTATCATGATGTCAAGATGCAATAATACACCTGCTCCTTATTCTGACATACAGTATATATATAATTCACTGTGTGTCGCCTTATAAGAAAGTGCCTCCTAAATGACTGAATAGTATTAGTAGTAGTAGTTATAGTAAATAGGACAGCCTGATCTCCCAGAGAGCCAGCAGGCAGCTGGCTGTCATTTCCCTCTAGGACTGAAGCCTGTAAAAAAGGCCCAGTGTGATAATGAGTGAACTCACCTCCACTAATAAGTGTTCACTGCTCACACCTTCACTGGCCTTCCCCTCGTGGAGACCACACCCTGATTCACTGTTAAGGCTGCTGCAGAAACACACACACACACACACACACACACACGCACGCACGCACGCACGCACGCACGCACGCACGCACGCATGCACACACACACACACACACACACATACACGCACACACAGTCAGAGAAAGAGAGAGAGAGAAAGAGAGAGCGAGAGAGAGGGGGTGGTAGTGGAATTGTGCTGTGCTCAGCACGCGAGTGCAAATCAGCACTCTACTGGAAGTTTAGAAATGGCCACGCTTTATTTTTATTACATTTTTCCCATTGTCTGTGCGTCGCTTAGCACCTCGCAGCTCTGCTGGGGTCTGATGGGTGGTCAGTATTTTACCACCCGTGTGTGAACAGATCAACGGTTTTTCCCTGTTTTTTAAAGAAATATCTTTTTCTTTCAATGGAGCACTTAGAGGGAGATGTGTGTGGATGTTATCAACTGGACTCATCACATCAGATGGAGTTATACAATTGATTCTGATTGTATCGTTCATTCCAGCTGGTTCTTCTCCCATAGGTATTACGGTGTCTTCTGAGAGCTTTCCGGACCAATCATTGAATCATTCAATCTAATCTAATCTCTTTAGGGAAGAACCCAGCTCAGATGAGATGCTTTTCTTCTCCTGTTAATTTCTTTTTTAACGTTTTTTTCCACCTCAACGTCAATTACTGGTTCAAGATTCAAGATGTTTTTATTTGCCACATGCAAGTACAATGAATACTTACTCCTCATTCCCACCCGCAGTATGAATTCCCTACAATTTAACACCTAAAACTATACTTTGTGCTTAACTTACGTTACAGCACTATACTATAACATGAAAGGGTGACTTGATGAGCATGGAAAGGTTACTGCAGTTCCTTCCGGTTTGTTTTATCCACAGGTAGTGAGCTGCAGAACTGCTAGGAGTGCTGCCACTATCACAACATTGTCATCAACATTACATTTTCATAACATGTCATTAACATTACACTATCATAACATGTCATTAACATTACACTTTCATAACATGTCATTAACATTACACTATCATAACATGTCATTAACATTACACTTTCATAACATTGTCATTAACATTACACTATCATAACATGGGGGGGCTTGGGAGTATGCCCATCCGGTCTACATGTGTTTTGTAGATTTGGAGAAGGCATATGATCGGGTCCCTCGGGAAATACTGTGGGGGGTGCTGCGGGAGTATGGGGTGCGGGGGTCATTGTTGAGGGCCATCCAATCTCTCTACTCCCAAAGCAAGAGCTGTGTCCGGATTCTCGGTACAAAGTCAGGCCTGTTCTCAGTGGGTGTTGGCCTCCGCCAGGGCTGCGCTTTGTCACCCATCCTGTTTGTGATTTTCATGGACAGGATTTCAAGGCGTAGTCATGGAGGGGAGGGGTTTCAGTATGGTGGGCTCAGGATTGAATCACTGCTGTTTGCAGATGATGTGGTCCTGTTTGCGTCATCAGTATGTGACCTTCAGCACTCACTGGATCGGTTTGCAGCAGAATGTGAAGCGGCTGGGATGAGGATCAGCACCTCCAAATCTGAGGCCATGGTTCTTAGCAGGAAACCGGTGGATTGTCTACTCCAAGTAGGGAGGGAGTCCTTATCCCAAGTGAAGGAGTTCAAGTATCTCGGGGTCTTGTTCTCGAGTGAGGGGAGGATGGAGCGTGAGATTGACAGGAGAATAGGTGCAGCGGGAGCGGTATTGGGTGCACTTTGGCGCACCGTTGTAACCAAAAGAGAGCTGAGCCAGAAGGCAAAGCTCTCGATCTACCGATCAGTCTTCGTTCCTACCCTCACCTATGGCCATGAGCAATGGGTAATGACCGAAAGGACGAGATCGCGAATACAAGCGGCCAAAATGAGTTTCCTCAGGAGGGTGGCTGGTATCTCCCTGAGGGATAGGGTGAGAAGCTCAGTCACTCGTGAGAGACTCGGAGTAGAGCCGCTGCTCCTTCGCGTAGAAAGGAGCCAGTTGAGGTGGTTCGGGCATCTAGTAAGGATGCTTCCTGGTCGCCTCCCGAGGGAGGTTTTCCAGGCACATCCAACTGGGAGGAGACCACGGGGCAGACCGAGGTACAGGTGGGGTGATTACATCTCCACACTGGCCTGGGAACGCCTCGGGATCCCCCAGTCAGAGCTAGTCGATGTTGCCAGGGAGAGGGAAGTTTGGAGTCCCCTGCTGGAGCTGCTACCTCCGCGACCCGATTTCGGATAAGCGGGAGAAGATGGATGGATGGATGGATATCATAACATTGTCATTAACATTACACTATCATACTTTGCTGGACTTTCTGGACATATTACAGTCACTGCACTGTCCTGCACTGTATTCATGATGCTGCTGCACTACTGGCACTTTAAAATGTTTAAAAAAAAAATTTGCACAATTTAACACATGGGTGTCAAACTCTGGCCCGCGGGCCAAATTTGGCCCGCGGGGTAATTATAGTTGGCCCGCGAGACAATACCAAATTACTACTAGAGCTGGCCCGCCGGTATTATACAGCGCATTCACCGCTAATACTACGAATCCCATAATGCTCTGCTGTTGTTTTCGCGCGCCAATCAGGACAGGACCCAGAAACGCCCTCTCCTCTGTGACAGTAGTCAAAGCAACATAGACCTGTCAGCGCGCTATCCCTTCCCAAAAATGGCGAAAAGAAAGGCAGAAAACAGGAGCTTTCTGGACAAGTGGGAGGCAGAATATCTGTTTACATATGTAAAAGACAAACCTGTTTGTCTTGTTTGTGGAGTCAACGTGGCTGTAAGTAAGGAGTACAACATTAGACGACACTATGAAACGAAACTGTCACGGTTACGGTGGTTGGCAGGGGGCGTGGCCTAGCCACGTGCGCTGGTGGCGCACACACGCTCCTGTCAACAATCACGTTGGTTGGCAGGGGGCGTGGCCTAGCCACGTGCGCTGGTGGCGCACACACGCTCCTGTCAACAATCAAGTTGGTTGGCAGGGGGCGTGGCCTAGCCACGTGCGCTGGCCACACACACACACACACACACCTGGACTCAATTTCCCCCCCGTGTAATTTGTTCATCACCTCACCTGGGGTATATATACGTTGTCTTTCCTTTACCCCAGCGTGAGGTCGTTACTCTACTATTCACGTAGTTCTCCCGTCTGGTACCCATCGCCTGCCAACTACCTGCCGGTACTCCGGCAGGTAGCACATCAGATTAGATCAGTGTGCAATAATTAACGTTTTCTTTGTGCACTTTTTCTTGCTACAAGGCATGGGCTTGAATGGTTGATTTATTTATTATCATTTTATTTGTAAAATTATTAGCCAGTGGAAAAAGTTTATTTTGGTATTTAAATCAGAAGGCTGCAAATAGAAAAGAGGCATACGATTTTTATTTAATTTTATTTATTTAATAAATGAATGCCATTGATGTGTTTTTTCATTTGAAATTCGATTTTGCATGTCTCCACTATTCAATGATATATTGTATGTAATGAGCGATGCTTGTTCCTATTCAATGATATATTGTATGTAATAAGCGATGCTTGTTCCATATTCAATGATATATTGTATGTAATAAGCGATGCTTGTTCCATATTCAATGATATATTGTATGTAATAAGCGATGCTTGTTCCATATTCAATGATATATTGTATGTAATAAGCGATGCTTGTTCCATATTCAATGTTAAAGCAAAACTTGTTTGGGTCCATATTAAAAGGTTCATTTGTTCAATGTTGGCCCGCGACTTTGTTCAGGTTTTACATTTTGGCCCACTGGGTATTTGAGTTTGACACCCCTGATTTAACACATTTCATACATCAGTCACTTTATGATTTTCTTTATTGTTATTCTTATTGTGTACAGTATTTTTATATCATCGTGTTTTAGAATATTCACACAGCGGGAGGGAATTGGGAGTAAGCATTCCATTGTACTTCCATTATACACATCTTGAATCTTGAATCTTGAATGTTGAATCTATGGTTTGGTCTCCATCCTCCACCCAGAGAGCAGCCCCTCCTCCACCAGCTGGGAGACACGGCTGATGGAGCATGCTGGGCTCTCCGGTTTGTTGACTTACACTATCACACTATCACACACACACACAGGACGCACACACACACACACACACACACACACACAAACACACACACACACAATACACACACACAATAACGAACACACACACACACACACACAACCACACAATACACACACATTAACGGACACACACACACACACACACACACACACACACACACACACACACACACACACACACACACACACACACACACACACACACAACCACACAATACACACACACATTAACGGACACACACACACACACACACACACACACACACACACACACACACACACACACACACACACACACACACACATATCAGGACCCTGGCATGGACACCTCACTGTGCACACTCACTTATTTATATTATCCATGTGAGTGCATGTGGTCCTGCCAGCTTTACTAATTAAACAAAGAGCTTGGCTAGAGGCTGGGATGAGGAATCAGCCTGCCAACTGCAAGTGGCATGTTCTGCTGTCTCCCAATCTAACAAACACACACACACACACACACACACACACACACACACACACACACACACACACACACACACACACACACACACACACACACATGCACACCAACAAGCACACACACACACACACACACACACACACACACACACACACACACACACACACACACACACACACACACACACACACACACACACACACACACACACACACACACACACAAACACCAACAAGCACACACACAGAAGCACACACACATACACTTAAATGAAAACTAACAGCTTCAACTTTATGGACGGACATTCTATTATATTTCCCCTTCGATACAAAAACACACACACACACACACAAACACATACACACACACACACACACACACACACACACACACACACACACACACACAAAGACTCCCCCCCCCCAAACACACATTTTCAGTCACACACACACACACACACACACACACACACAAAGACTCCCCCCCCCCCCCCACACACACACATGCCAAGACACACACAGACACACACATAGACTCCCCCCCCCATACACACACACACACCAAAGGGCCCAACAACGCCTGTATTATAGGCGTCTGAGGAAGTTCAGCATGGGCCCCCGCATCCTGAGAACATTCTATAACGGCACCATGGAGAGTGTTCTTACAGGGTGTATCACCGCCTGGTACGGGAACTGCACCGCACTCGAGCGCAGAGCGCTTCAAAGGGTGGTGCGGATGGCCCAGTATATGGTTGGAGGTGAGCTCCCCTCCCTCCTGGATATATACAATCAGCTGTGCGTGGCCAAGGCCAAACGCATCATAAAAGACAATGCCCACCCCAGCCACCAACTGTACTCACTGTTACCGTCAGGCAGGCGATACCGCAGTATCAAGTGCCGTACAAATAGACTCCGAGATAGCTTCCACAGTCAGGCCATCAGGCTGCTGAACAAGGGCGTATAGCATATAACAATGTATATTTTATTACATTGATTTATATATACATATTTTTTCTGTGCCGATATATTGCATTTTATAAATTGCATTTTTATTTTTATTTTTTAACTTCTTTATTCTATTCTGTTTTATTCAATTTTTATTCTATTTTTATCTAATTTTTATAACTGCTGTCTGTCGTCGGGTTTTGCACGTAAGATTTTCACCCACTGCTTTATACTTGTGTAAACTGTGAAGTGACAATAAACTGGACTTGACTGACAGCGGCTGATGAAAGAGAGATGAAAACACAGAGGGATGAAAACCCCTCCTGATTTCCGTCTGCTATCTCCTTTGCTGGCTGTACTTGGTGATGGGACAGGTCTGGACCAAACTGCACTTTGTTCCGGGCTGACTCTTTTGGCTCTCTGGGGGGCAGACAAGTGAACAGTGCTTCTCGATCATGCCATTTCTTTAGTAGGTTAACATGGTCAATTTGCTCAATATTTCGCTTCCCTGGTTGCCGTTCTTTTTAGTTGACTTCCCCCACCTTTTCTATTACTTCATACAGTCCCTGCCAAGTAGCCAGGAATTGTCATTCCACTGTGGGGACCAGCACTAGCACTCTATCTCCCTGGCTTGGGCTGCTCTGTTATAAGTTGCACATTGGTCTCTCTGCGCTTTGTGCTCCTTCACAATTGGAATTACCGCTGCCATCCTGTCCCTCATCGCCCCCACATGTTCAATCATGGTACGATGAGGACATGGTTGTTCCTCCCAAGTCTCCTTGGCTATGTCCAGAGGACCCCTGGGTTTGTGGGAGTAAGGGTCAAAGGGTCAAAGGGAGAGAACCCAGTGGACGACTGAGGGCCTTCTCTTACTGCAAACAGAAGGTAGGGGAGGAGATCAATGTAGATGATCAATACATTTACATTTCATTTAGTTATTTTTTGTTTATACTAGTTTTGTTTAGTTAGTTGTTATTTAGTTTTTAGCTTTAGGTATTAGTATATTTGTGTGTGCATTTATTCCCCCTGTGTCAACTGTTGCACCTTAATTTCCCTCGGGATAAATAAAGTTATCTTGAATCTGAATCTGAATCTGAAGATGGTCCAAATTTCTTCCATCTTTGTCGATGGCCTTCCTCGCCATGGCTTGTTGAACCTCTCCACTAATCCGTCTGTCTGGGGGTGGTATACCGAGGTTCTCACCTGTTTCACTTGTAACAGAGCACACAACTCCCTAGTGACGCTGGACATAAAGGGGCTCCCTTAGTCGGTGAGGATCTCTTTTGGTAACTCTACCCTGCTGCTGAAGAGGAACAGTTATTTTGCTATCTGTTTATATCAGTTATATATATCAGCATTTGCCTTTCTTAGCGGGATGGCCTCGGGATAGCGGGTAGCATAGTCTACAATGAACAAGATATACTGGTGTCCCCGGACACTTTTGGGGAGCGGGCCTACGACATCCATCCCTACCCTTTCAAATTGCGTCTCTATGATGGGCAAAGGGATAAGGGGGTTCCTGTAAGCCTGTTTTGGTGCGACCACCTGGCACTCTGGGCAACTACGGCAGTAGTTTTCTACCTCCTTGTGAACTCCCGGCCAGAAAAACCTTTGCAATACTCTTTCCTTAGTTTTCTCTACCCCTAAATGGGCCCCCAGTAAGTGAGTGTGAGCCAACTGCAGAACTGTGAAGCGATGAGGTTGGGGCACTAGGAGTTTCTCTGTTACCTTATCATTACACTTGACTACCTGATACAAGAGACCATTCTTTACTACAAAGTGCTAGTATGAGGTCTGGGCCCCACCAACGTTCCCTCTAAGACTTGAACATTTCATAATGCATTACTCAGGGTGGGATCCTGCAACTGAGCAGTTCCATACTGTCCTTTCAGGGGTGGCATTTCTCTACTGCCAACAGCTCAGAGCCCTGGTGCTGATTCACGGCCAATAGAGTCCACAGCTAAGGCTTGGGCTAAAACAGCTGGGGAAGAGCATGGCTTAGCAATTTTAACCCAGGGTTTAGTCAATGTACACTTTTGAAACTTACGTTTCCGGGGCTCCCGATTAAGGCCCTTTTGGGCTTCCATCCAGAGCGAATTTCTGTCCAGCGAAGGCAGTGAAGGACAGTCCCGAACAATCAGGACTGGAACTGGAAGGGTCTTGATTACTCCCACCTCGACATTAAACAAGCCCTTAGTAGTGGTTAACCTCACCCAGGTTGTTGGTTACTTTTGGGTGTCTCGATGGACACACACAATGGGAACTGGTTTGCCTTGAGCAGAGGAGGAACCCTCCAACACGGCCTCCTGGATCAGGGTCCTGGCACTTCCAGAATCGAGCAAGGCTTCTACATCATACTGGTTCACAGTTACTAGACAAGTCGGTCTGCGGTCTCCACTTTCCCCCTGGAGGGCAGCAAAGTGGGCATGGGGGCTGCTTGCAGACTCGGCTGTGGGCATGGGCTCATCAGGCTTTGCACACTCCCAAGATATATGGCCTAACTCACCACAGCGATAACATTAGCGAGACTCCAGGTTCAGGGAAACCTGTTGCGGCCCAGGTTGATTCAAACCTTTTCCGGGCGGGCTGAAGTGGGGGCTTCCAGGTTTGGGATCTTTTTGGCAGAGCACACTTAAGCGAGCGGGGACCAAAGCGGCAGGCTCCTTACGGGTTGGGCGGAGCATATCCGAGGCCGCCTGGTACTGCACTACGGCTTCTACCAACTCCATGGCGGTTTTTAACCTCTGGTGACTGACTATCTTTTTCTCCTCATAAGGCAGAGCTTGTAGATAACGATCCATAACTAGGGCTTCCATCATGGCTGCAGAGCTGTTTCTGTCTGGTTCCAGCCGCTGCCTAGTCATTCGAATTAGGCCAGGTCGAAATGTCCAATTATGGAAACGCTGAGCCAGGCTACACTGGGTAAGGCCAGAGCGGCTCAGAATCTCTGCTTTTAGCTTGTCATGGTCGATACCGGTCGATACTAGCATCTACATCTTGAAATGCTTTAAGTGACTCACCAGACAGGAAAGGAGCCAAGAGTCCAACCATCTGTGCTTTCGGCCACCCCTCTTGAGTGGCTGTTGTTTCAAAGGCATAAAGGTAAGCTTCCACATCCTCGGTCACTCCCAGCTTCGGGATGAGATCACCCACCTTAGGTTTCGACCTGGTTAACTGTTGAAGCTCCTGTTCTTTCAATTGGTTAGCTTGTATTTGCAGCTGCAGCAAGGCTGCACTTGTTTCTTGCTGTGCCTTTTGGGTCTCCACAAGCACCCTCACCAGCTGCTCCATGTCTTTTTGGGGTTCGTCCGTGCAAAGTCATTCTTCAATTTCCTCACGCTCACTCATCAGCACCTAAGCCCAGTGCTCACATTCTCCACCATCTGTAACATCATGGGAGGCCGACTCAGCGAGCTAGTGTTGGGCTGTGCCGAGTTCCAGGCAAAACAGGTCAAAACAAATCCTCACATAGGCAGTAGGTTAACAAGTAGCTCGGGATGTTTAAGTGAAACAAAAAGTTATTTTAAGATTCAGAACAAAAGAACAAAAATTCTCTCACGGTTTTCAACCACAAAAGGGCTTTTTCCCCATGTACAATTACACATTCCTTCTCTTTTGAGGCTTTCTGAAAGTGTCTCCTGGTTCTCTCTCTGCTCCTGAGAGTCTGGGCTTTTGTCTGTTTTCCCAGTGCAGCTTCAACTAGGTGGCTTAAGCACCTACACCTATAAGAGTTGTGGGGCATGCTGGGAGATGTAGTTTGTGGACTGGCAGCCATTTTGGGATGTTGCAGCTGGTCCGCCAGGGGAATGAAACCTGTCCCCTGGTGATGCCACAATATATATCTAAATGTATATACAGCAGGTAGTGGGCAGGGATATGCAGTTATATCAACAGGTGTAGATAAATATAGATCAATATATCTACAGCAGGTAGTGAGCAGGGATATGCAGTTATAAGTGGTGTCTAATTTGCCCATCTTTTTTGACTTCTCTTTGTAACAAACTAACTAACTAACTAACTAACTAACTAACTAACTAACTAGTCAGCATGTGACGTAACTCCACCACACCAGAACCCGTCTGTCGGTGGCTGTTTGTCTCCTGGATCCAGATCCAAATGCAGATCCTGGAGACAAACCGCCACAGCTGAGTTTGAGTTTGAGTTATGTTGCTATGACCATGAGACAAACAAACAAACAAACAAACTAGGCTATGTTTTCACCCTCTGCCATCCGTCCTCCTCAATGGCGGATGACGCTAAGCTAAGAGAAGGTTAACGGTTTTGCGCCTCAGGGTCTGGACAGAGCTCGGTGAAGGACGGTGCTTTGAGAAGATGTCTGTAGCGCAACGACGACAGGACAATGGCCATGGTTGCAAAGACGGTGATTATCTGGATAATTACAGTAATTACAATGATGATGATGGTGGTGATGGATATGTGATAATGATGATCGTGTCCTTCAACTTTGTTCCGTTAAAGCTAAAAGTGTCCTACAGTCTAGTTGTGACAGGAAAAAAGAGAGACACAGAGACAGAGAGACAGAGAGAGACAGAGAGACATAGACAGAATATGTGTGTGTGTGTGTGTATGTGTGTGTGTATGAATGAGAGAGAGAGAGAGAGAGAGAGAGGAGAGAGAGAGAGAGAGAGGAGAGAGAGAGAGAGAGAGAGAGAGAGGAGAGAGAGAGAGAGAGAGAGAGAGAGAGAGTACCAGTTGTTTAGCAGAAAAATGAGAACAGTGCAAGAACTGTGATGAGTCCTTCTCCCTCAAATCTCTCTCAATTTCAATTCTGTTTGGCAATTCTGTATGGTAAAATTATCCACTGATATATATATACATGCATCAATGTTGACACCAAAGAGTAAACACAGAGGATATGTAAACATGGCCTTTATTCATTAGCTTTCTACCCTAGATTATGTAGCCGCATATGAAAACAGATGCTAGCGATACAGCGCTAATGTCAAGCCGGAAGTGGAGCAGATTCAATTGACCAATCACAGTTCTACACAATCTCAATCAATTTGTCCCCATCTCCGAGCTGAAGTGGAGACTGTTTGGGGAAGGCCTGTAATTAAAAGCCTCAAATTAAAGGTTTAAAGTTACTCCTAAGCTCGGCAGAAAGGCCATCGCTGCTTGATATTCCGGAAGCTTCCGCATATTAAAGCTCAAAGCCCTATCCGTGGCATATTAAAAACACTGTTTAAATTGACACGCCACCACTTGTATATTCAATGGGAATCCTGACGCTCGGAAGTCAAACAGTATCAGCCCCCAGGAGACGGAGCCGGACGTGTTGATATCCACAGCAGAGGGTTACCACCACCACCACCACCACCACCACCAGCACCTCCACCACCACCACCACCACTACCACTACCACCACCACCACCACCACCACCACCAGCACCACCACCACCAGCACCTCCACCACCACCACCACCTCCACCACCACCACCACCTACCACCACCACCACCTCCACCACCACCACCACCTCCACTACCACCACCACCACCACCAGCACTACCAAATACTGCTTGGAAGTCATCCAGTATTTGCCCCAGGAGGACGTGTTCATATCCTCTCTCTCTCCTCTCTGCAGGTTCTGTTGCACTGATCCAGTCCACTGATAGACTGGAGGGAACATTACACCTATTCTCTACTTCAATCAGAACTGCAGTACTTACCGCAGTACTGCAGTACTTAACTTCAAAGTGTCTAATGAATGAAAGTCATCTACCAATCATACTCAATCCACGCAGGGGGTATTCGCCTCTCTGAATATGATGTTGGTCCATAGAGAAAATGCGGGAAAATCTCATTTAAGCCAAGTGATGAGAATAAGAATGAGTGAAACAGTCCAATGAATCTCCCCAGATAACTGTACTTTAATCAATAAATTATGTAGGCCTATTTCATATTTCTGTATCCATTTACTATGAATATAAATATATAATAAAGTAGCTAAATGGCCCCTAAGTATAATCCTAACTACGCATTAGGAGTTAGTTAGTAAAAGTGAATGTATTCAACTACTTTACAGTCCTACTGTTTAACTTTCCTTGTTCTGCTCTGTGCTCGATATTCGTCTCAAGGCGATATAAGTAGATGTGAAATAACAAGAAATCAATTAATTTCAAACTAAACATTTCTGGGAGGCATTTTTTGCAACTGTTTACTGTTAATGCCCGTATGGAACCATCACTTAGTCCCGCCTTCTATTAGCTTACAACACGATTCAGAAGTTAATCAAGTCAGACGCATGCACAACATTAACACTCACGAACCGGCATGGAGCACAGAGCTCATGAAATAAGACTTATTATGTTTTTATGATTCACGATTCAAGATGTTTAATTGCCATTTGCAACAAGTACATTGGAATGCTTACTCCCCATTCCCTCCTGCAGTATGGATTTATAAAACCCAATACTATAAGAAAGGCTGGCAGTCACACATCCATCCAATGCACAGAGAGGAACAACAACCAGACCAACATTGATTTGTAGACTTCAAAGTCTGGTGGTTCAGCGGGGGCCTTTGGACCCTGTGGTTACCAGTTCCCCTCGCTGCTCTGCATTGCTCTGACCCGCGGAAGACAGAGGTCATCTCCCTGGTGGCGCCCCCTGCTGTCTCCCCCCCTCCCCCCCTGGGCCAGCCTGTCACCGCTGGTGATTGTGAATCAGAGTTTGGTCGCCAGGGCGCAGATAGAGCGGCCGAGGTCAAGGTCGGATCACTCGTCGTTCCTGTTAACAACCCTAAGGGCGCTCGGGCGACAAATAAAGACCACCACCCACACATCACTCACCACCACCACCACCACCACTACCACGACCACCTCACCACCACCACCACCCACCACCCACCCCACCACCACCACCACCACCACCTCCACCACCACCACCACCCACCACCACCACCATCACACCACCACCACCACCATCACCACTACCACCTCTCCTCTCTCTCTCTCCCCCTTTCTTTCTCTCTCCCTCTCTCTCCTCCCCCTATCTCTCTCTCCACCCCTCTCTCTCCCCCTCTCTCCTCCCCATCTCTCTTTCCCCCCTCTCTGTCATCTCTTGAATGACGCTCATGTATTCCAGTGAGCGATTTGTCTCTCCTCCGCATCCACAAGCTTCACAGCTTACCGTCTACATTTAAGGGGGGAAAGAGAATAAAATATAATACATACATACACACACACACACACACACACACACACACACACACACACACACACACACACACACACACACACACACACACACACACACACACACACACACACACACACACACACACACACACACACACACACACACACACACACACACACACACACACACACACACACACACACACACACACACACACGTGTGTCTATCACAACTGGACCTTCTGTAGACCAGGGGTTCCCAAACTTTTCAGCCCGCGAACATCGTGAAGTCCAACGGGGGAGGGGGGGGTAATCGCGATAAAAAATAATAATAATAAAATAAAAAATAAACATCATGGGTCACATCAAGAGGATTCTGAAATCATCTCGCGACCCCCCCCCTCAGGGTCCCGCGACCCCCACTTTGGGAACCCTTGCTGTAGACCACCCCCCCCCCCATTCGAAAATTCCGTTTTTCTAGCCAGACGGACGTCACGGAGGAGTCACTTTATGCCTTATCTCATTTAGGCAGATAAGATTGTCGCAGCCAATTTCCAAGTGTACCGTAGTTGGTAAAGCAGTGTCCATGTAGTGAAGTAACTGCCCATCATCTTCGCCTTCGCCATTTTGACGTAAATTCCTACCGCTAGATCCACTCTCGCTCCAGCCAGTAGACCTTCTAGCTCCCTATTGAGCTGTGGGGAAATCTGAAAGAATACGCCCATTGGCTACAAATCACTATATGATTGGTTGATCAAATTGTCAATCCAAACGTACGCTCTCATTCAGTCTAAGGGCCAAAGTCATCGGGAATACTTTGGTTGAAGGATATTCTTCCCAGCAACCTAGAAAAATATCTGATTGGTTGCATTGTTTTTCCAACACAAAACCACTCAAATGCGTCGTGCATGGACCGAGAAAGACAAACAAATCAACGTAACTGTAATATAACAGATAACAACACAGATACCATTCTCATTTATTCATTTTATTTAATTTGATTAAATTTGTATTACATTTTATTAATACAATTAATTCGATTTTTTTTGTTTCATCTGAGAGTTCCAGGGTCTTCTCTGAATACCTTGAAGGCCCTGACGCTTCACCACTGACACACACACACACACACTCACACACACACACACACTCACACACACACACACACACACACACACACACACACACACACACACACACACACACACACACACACACACACACACACACACACACACACACACACACACACACACACACACACACACACACACACACACACACACACACACACACACACACACACACACACACACACACACACACATTGTCCTACTGTCTGTCAATTCATCTTCAACAACCCCAGCTTACCTTCCACATTTAAGGTGGAAAGAGAATTTAATAACCGTTTTTCTTATTTTTCTATATATATATACATATATACATAATACAACCCTATCAGTGCAATCACACCGGCAGCTCCGGCAGGCTGAAGAGTTTACATCCATTATGGTTAATTGATACATTCTAATTCAGAAAGCATCCATCAACGCCTGATGATGAACGGTATGGTAATGAGGACGGAAGAGACCATTTGCAACAAGTTTAAATGACAAAAAATAGACTGTAAAGTAATGTATGTAAAGTCCAGTGGAACGCTTACTCCCCATTCCCTCCCGCACTATGAATTAGAAAAACAATACAAAAAAAATACTAAACACAATAAAAATGTACAGAAAAAGAAAAATTAAGTGTCTGATGGTTTTGGAACCACTTAAAAGTGCCAATAGTGCTGCAGCATCATGAATTCAGTGCAGAACAGAACAGTTCAGTAACTGTAATGAGTCCAGAAAGTCCAGCAAAAGTAGTACAGTCTATGATAGTGTAATGTAATATGGATGACAATGGTATGATAGTCACAGCACTCCTAGCAGTTCAGTAGGTCACTGCCTGTGGATAAAAACTGTCCTTGAACCTGCTAGTCCTTGCGGATGCTGCAAAACCGGTGACCGGACGGTAGGGGGGAGAAGAGATGGAGCCCAGGGTGGTTGCGGTCCTTTATGATGGACATGGCCTTCTTCCGACATCTAGTCCTACAGATCTCCTCAATGCATGGAACAGTGCAAACCCAATGATATTTTCTGCCGTCCTCACGACTCTCTGGATGGATTTTTTGTCCTGTGCAGTGGTGTTACTAGTCAGGACACTCTCTAAAGTGCCACAGAAAAAGTTCAGTAGCCTGCTAGCCAGAGCAGGCTAACCGCAGCAGGGACGAGCCAAGGAGGTGACTAGTTAGCAGCAAAACGGAGAGGTTGCGGTCCCAGCCGGAACCGCTCTGAGACAGCTGTAGGGCCGACCAGGATGAGACCCACTGTAGTAGTGGTGGAGCCGCCGGGCAGATGGTAAAACCACAGTGGAAGCTGTCAGGAGAAGGCCCAACAGCAGCTGTGGCAGCTGGCCGCAGTGGACTGGAACCAACTAACTGCTACATTAGCTGGTGTAGCAGGTAAGTAACCGTAAAAAACCTAGCGGGGTAGCTAGATAAAATACCAACAGTCCAGGCAGGAAAAAAGTCTGATGTTAAAACTAGCTAAAACTATGTTGAAATTTTAATAAAATCTCTGATGGAAAAGTGGCGACAAACACGCCAGCGTCCTCTCACATCCGGGTCTCACGATTATCTGTTTACTGAGAAACAACCTGCCGAATGTTTAATTTGTCGTTTCTCTCTTTCAAAGCGAGCGTAAAACGTGTTAAGCCCGTCTGTTAGGTTGGGGTCATTGTTGGTGACTGCCCCTGAGCTCCCCTTGGAGTTGAAGAGGACCCTCAGACCTTGCCACATACGTCTGGTGTCAGAATTCATACTTGGCCTTCTTGTAGTGATCAGAAGCCTGTTGTGAAAGTGGTAGTCTGTTCCCTTAGTTTGTTCCGGTGTAGGTGTTGTTGGTTGATGGTTTTGTCAGTGATGGTGGTGATGGTGATGGTGATGGTGGTGGTGGCATTTAAAAAACATCTGTTACTATTTATCTCACAAAAATGACATATACTCTCCAAAAATCAGAAGCAAAAAATTGGCGAGTCCTTGCAGTATTTTGGATTTTTGTCCATTGCCGTGTACGTTCGCCAAAGGGGAGAGAGAGAGAGAGAGAGAGAGAGAGAGAGAGAGAGAGAGAGAGAGAGAGAGAGAGAGAGGTGGAGGGAGAGAGGGAGAGAGAGAGAGAGAGAGAGAGAGAGAGAGGAGAGAGAGAGAGAGAGAGAGAGAGAGAGAGAGAGAGAGAGAGAGAGAGAGAGAGAGAGAGAGAGAGAGAGAGAGAGAGAGAGAGGTGGAGGGAGGCTGTTTGGCAGAGCGGTGGTGGTGGTGGCGGTGGCAGCTATCATGTGACACGTCCGCCGCTTGCGTTAAGCAAAG
>CM051019.1:22245916-22303416 GCA_027704905.1 Muraenolepis orangiensis
AAGGAAGAGAGCAAGGACAGGCGGAGGAGAGCTGGGATGATTGTATGTCTGACAGCAGCGATGTGCCAGGTGTTTTGAGCAGTAGCCAACAAAAAAAAATGTACACAGCTAAGATGATAAAAAATTACCTGGTGCAGACAAAAAACCAACATAACGTGATAGTAGAGGAATATTTCCCAGATTTGGCCATTTTTTGTGCATCAGCAAGGTTCCATATGAACCGAAGGGAGCAGTCTGTATTGGACGAGCTGGAAATATATCGACTCAAAAGAATGGTGACCAAAATAAGGAGGCAAATGGGTAGCGGTGACTTCAGAAAACTCAATGTGTGTGTTTAATTTATTTGTTTTTATTTTATTTTATTTTATTTTTAATATCTCACTCGCAATGGACACTTTTAGAGTGGGAAGTTTGAATGTAAACGGAGCCAGAGAGGAAAGGAAGAGGGCTCTAATTTTTCAAACTGCAAAAATAAAACATGTCGATGTCCTCTTTTACAAGAGACTCACAGCGATGTTTTTAATGAGACGGACTGGAAGAAGGAGTGGGAGGGGGAAGTCATTTTAAGCCACAACACCTCTCTCAGTGGGGGGGTGGGCTTCCTCCTCTCCAAGTCTTTTAAGCCTGTCTCACTGGAGGTCGAGCATTTTATCAATGGGAGGTTACTTTTAATAAAAGCACGGTTTGACCTTTTTACAGTGGTTTTTTTAAATGTGTATGCTCCAACAAACGGTACAGAGAGGAAGGTGTTTTTACTCAAAGTTAATGATGTTTTAAACGGTTGTGCCACGGAGGATTTTTTATTCTTGGGTGGGGATTTTAATTGTACAGAAAATGCATTTTTAGATCGCAACCATGCAGAGCATCCCAGCATCCCAGCATGCTCTGAGGCAGCTAGTCCACTCCCACAGCCTGGTGGATGTATGGAGAAGGATGCACGCAGACAACAGGCAGTACACCTGGTCCCACATCAGGGAGAATAGAATTTCATCAGCTAGGCTAGGTCGTTTTTATTGTTTTAAGCATCATTTTAACACTTTTAAATTGTGCAGTATATCACCTGCTGGTTTTACGGATCACTCTTTGCTTTTATGTGATGTTTTTATTAGAAATGTTTTACCCAGAAGTGCATATTGGCATTTTAACTCGGTTTTAACATTTGATAAACATTTTAAAGAGGCCCTATTTTATTTCTGGAGTGTTTTTAGGCAGAGGAAGGGAGAGTTTAGCAGTCTTAGGCAGTGGTGGGACCATGGTAAGACCGAGATAAGATTACTCTGCCAACAGCACACCCTCAATGTCACACAAGACATGAAAGACCTGGAGAGTGATATAGTGGAACTTGAAACAATAAGTGAGACCACAGGAGATCGAGGATATATTGAAATCCTCAAAGAGAAAAAGATGGCTTTAGGCTTTTGGCTTTTGGATGTAAAAGTTCAGGGTGCACTAGTGAGGTCCCGGTTTTTAAACACAAATGAGATGGATGCTCCCACTAGCTTCTTCTTCGGCCTGGAAAAAAAGAATGGGCAGAGGCGAGTGATCCACTCGCTGCTGTCAGGCACAGGGCAGGAAATAACAGAGCCAAGCCAGATCAGGAGGCGAGCTGTGAGTTTTTATTCCCCCCTCTATACAAGTGAGTATGAGGAGGGGGAAACTCTGTCCGAGGGGTTCTGCAATGGGCTACCTCAGGTCTCCGAGGAGGCCAACTCACAGCTCGAGGGGCCGTTAACGATCCAGGAGTTACAGACTGCCCTGCAAGGCATGCAGGGCCTTTTTTTACAAAGTTTTACAAAGCCTACTGGGACGTCTTGTCACGTGACCTTTTAGGACCCTTTTCTCCTGTCCTGCAGGAGAGCGGTGATCACACTGCTCCCAAAAAAAAGAAACCTGCAGGACATCAAGAACTGGCGTCATGTGTCTCTGCTGTGGGTGGATTACAAACTTCTGTCCAAGGCTTTGGCCACCAGCCTGGGGAGGGCTGTGGAGCAGGTCATCCACCTAATTCGAGATGTTTTGGAGGTCTCCAGCTCATTGGGCATTAATACTGGTCTGATTTCTCTAGATCAGGAAAAGGCTTTTGACCGCGTTGAGCACAGCTTCCTCTGGAAAGTAATGGAGAAGTTTGGGTTCAGCGCTGGTTTCATAGCCAAGATCAAGGTGTTGTACAATAAGATTGAGAGTGTGCTGAAGTTCAACGGTGGGTTGTGTGCTCCTTTTAGAGTGTGTAGAGGGGTCCGGCAGGGCTGTGCGCTGTCTGGCATGCTCTATGCACTCTCCCTAGAACCCCTCCTCAACAAAATACGCTCCAAACTGCAAGGGCTGTTTTTACCTGGTTTTAATGGAAACATGGTTTTATCAGTGTATGCAGATGATGTCGTTGTTTTCGTTAGGGACCAGAAGGATACAGACATTTTAGTTGACATTGTGAGGAATTTTTGTTCAGCATCGGCAGCGAGGGTGAATTGGAAGAAAAGTGAGGCCCTCGCTGTCGGTGAGTGGAGTAGCGGTCTCCCAGTTCTTCCCCAGAACATGGTCTGGAAAAAAGATGGTTTTAAGTACCTGGGTGTGTTCTTGGGGAAGGGAATTATAGTCCTGAAGAACTGGGAGGACGTCATAGAAAAGATAGAGGGAAAGCTTTCCAAGTGGAAATGGGTGTTGGTTTTAAATAACCTTGTGGCATCCCAACTGTGGCACCGTCTTACCTGTGTGCACCCTCCCTCAGGGTTACTAGCCCAAATACAAAAATAATTGGTGGATTTTTTTTGGGAGGGTCTACACTGGGTGCCACAGGGGGTGCTGTTTTTATCTAGAGAGGAGGGGGGACAGGGCCTTATCCACCTGGCCAGCCGAATGGCCACTTTTAGGATACAGTTTCTACAGAGGTATCTGACCGGCCCGGCTGATTTGGTGTGGAGAGATGTGAGCAGCTGCATTCTCAGACGCGTGAGTAACCTGGGGCTGGATGCTGCTCTGTTTTTAACTGATTTAAACATTTTAAAGTTAAGTGGGCTACCTCCTTTTTATCAGGGTGTTTTTAAGTCTTGGGCCCTTTTTAACCATAAAAGGTGTCCAAAGACTGACTCTCTGTACTGGTTGTTGAACGAGCCTTTGATTCACAAAGCCAGGTTAGACGTCAGCAGCAGCGAAACGCCCGGCCTGACGGTGGCGATCCAAAACCCTGTGCCTTCAGTAGCTGGTGGATGCAGTGGGGCCGGAGCTGAGCGATGCCCAGGCCCTGGGCTCTCTGCTGGGTCTGCACTCGGTCCGGGTGGCCCAGAGGATTCTTCAACTCTGGAGCCAGATCCTCTGCCCTGAGGAAAAAAGACTGCTACGGACAGGGAAGAGCCAGGCCGGACCCAGCAGACCCTTTCCCGGAGATCTACCTGAGCCCAGGGCTCGGAGAACTGACCGGCCCCCTGCTCCAGGTAGCAAACTCTGTAAAGATGACAATACACAGAGCTGACAAGAGAACACTCTACATGAACATTGTAAAGACGACCAATAAGAATGTGCTGAAGGACAGGGCCTCCACTGTGTGGCGCACCAGACTGGGTGCAGGAAGTGGACCAGGCCCACAGTGGAGGATTTTATACAAACCTCCCATAAAAAAACGTACTGCCGACCTCCAGTGGTGAATTTTACACGGTGCCATTGCCTGCAATTCCTTTATATCCACTATTAATCCTGCTGTTTTTAACAAGTGTCCATTTTGTGGTTTTAGAGAGACTGTTTTCCATGTCTTTACAGAGTGCAAGAGACTCACGGGTTTCTTCTCTCTTTTAACATGGGTCTTTAGACTTTTTGGTATCGTTTTTACCGAGAGTGTTTTTATCATGGGAGCTCCAGACAAAAAAACAAATAAAGAAAAGTGGCAGCTCCTGAACTACCTCTCTGGTGAAGCAAAAATGGCCATTTATTTAAGTAGGAAAAACAGAGTAGAAAATAGGAAAGGGGAAGAGGCAAAAGCGATCTGGCTGTGCAACATCAGAGCCAGACTCTGGTTGGAGCATCGCTTTTATAAACACGTTGGGGATCTGGATGCTTTTAAACAGCGTTGGTGTTACGAAGACATTGTGTGTTCTGTTGTGGATGAAGATTTGCACTTTGCACAAGTTTTTAAGACCTAGGTTTTAATGTACTATTTTTGAGTGATTTGTTTCTGTTTTTTTGTTTTTTGTTTTTGTTTTTTTTGTTTTTTTGCACAATGAAGCACTTTATTTGATCAGAATTGATCGTATGTAAATAAAGTGTTTTTGCAAAAGTTTAAAGTCTTCTTCTTCTTCTACTTCTTCTTTCCCCTCTTTCTCGCTCGGCTGCGTGAGTAAACTCGGCAGAGTTGCAAGACACACACACACAAGCGCGCAGACACACAGACGCTCATAGACAAACAGAGAAGTGCACACAGATGAAACATATACACACACTCACACAGATACACAAATACACACCACAGATAAGCACACACACATGTACACTGTTAAACACTCACACACACACACACACACACACACACACACACACACACACACACACACACACACACACACACACACACACACACACACACACACACACACACACACACACACACACACACACACACACACACACACATTCAGGCAGAGGCTCATTTCAGCTTTTGTTCAAATATTTTGCGGAACTAAAATATTCTTCCAATTCCGAGACTTGTGGAGCAGAATGCAAGGACCACTCAAGCTGCCTGACTTTGAAGAGCACTCTCACTTGAAAACAACCGCATTAAGGTAGTGTTCCTGACACAACATGCTATAGTATGTTCACATCCAGAACAATATATATATATATATATACAATAGGGTTTGGGATACAGATATGGAAAGCGACATTATTGCAATACTCAGAGGAAATTGTACGCGATATTGCTGAGGAATACAAAAGCCCATTCTAACCTGTCTAACTGCGGGTATTTGGACATTTAAAGTATGGTATCAGACTAAAACTAATTGTATTTTCTTTCGGATGTTTCAAAAAAATGTATTATTAAAATAAGGGAATATCTTCTCATCGTAAGTCTTTTTAGACTTCAAAACTTCTTCTTTATTTCATGGCAACACAACACCTTTCAAAGATGATAATTAAGGGTATTGACGGCCCAACCTAATATACAATGTACTAGCACTATAAACCGTATGATCGTTCATGGTGGAAGCATGTTTGGCACACTAAGTGAATATATCAAAATCAATGTTTATATTGAGTCATCCAGCAGACACTTTCATCCCAAGCGCAGACGGAGAGAGAAACACATGGTGTAACTAACCCAAATGTGTGTTTCTTGATCCCTTAGGATGTAGCTCTGTTCGTCAACGTTTTAGTTGTCTTTACTGCATATTTGTTTAAAGCTTAATTTGTCTTATTTCCATCTAAATCCATTTTGGTTGGAGATGCTTGCACGACGTTGACGTGTTGACAGGAAGATATACGGAGACGGAGATTTACAGTTTAATAGCGGCAAAAGTAAAACAAAGATTAACATATTGAATGTATTAGCACCCCCCCCCCCCCCCAAGAGGAACAAGGTTTGTTTAAATAATTTGACTGTAATGCAGAGATGTTTTTTGGTATATAGTTTTTGTATTGTATGTATAAACTTAATTAATTAAGTTAATGTTAGCTTTAGCTCTGTGTGTAATGAAGGCTATAGTAATGTGATGACACACATTTGTTGTTTTGTTTCTCGGTATACAGCTCTTACGTTGGTTATTTGGATATGGATGAAATACAAAGTGTCAGACCATCTTTCAGAGGGATACGCTACAGAGCTGGAGACAGGAAGTCAGGCTACAGGGGACATGTACAGTCCCAAACATGTGATATTTAAAGCTATTGATTTGGATGCTGTTCTTTGTGTGCATTTTATACTCTTTGTAAAACTAATGTATGACATATATATGAATAAAACACAAATTTGGGTTAGTTACACATGGAGTGCTCTAAAACAGAGGGTTAGACAGTGAACAGTCCTCCATGTTGGTTCTCATCACGGGCAGTTCAGACCCAGTAGGTCTCATTTGTTTAGTGGCAATTATTAAAAAGGTTAATGTTAAGCGGCACTATGAGATAAATCACACATCTTTTGAGCAATCATACCCACACAAAATGAAAGAAAAACGATCTAGGAGCCCAATACGATCGATCTGTGTTTACCGGTAGCTTTCGGCAGTGCTGACGGCATTTCTGCTTCACACACATTGCATTTGTTCTTTGCGCACCGAGAAAAGTCACATCTTTTGATGAGCACAGATTTGGCGGTTTAGAGTTAATATGGGGAGATAATGATCGGTGGCCCATCGATTGAAGCATCTCTACTATCAACGGTGCAGTGACGTCTACAGTTACGCAGGTGCAGTTACGTCTTCTGGCTGCTAAATGCGACTTATACACCTAAGCAACCTATACGTATATGGTTTTTTTCTCTCAACAACACATTTAGCGGGTGTGTATGGTGACGGGCCGAGGCGGTACCTAACTGATAATCCTCTTTATTGGTCACATGTACACGCAGTGAAATGAGTGTCTCTGCATTTAACATATATAATAATAAAAAATATATATTTATATATCAATTGAAAAAATGTATATATTTTTAAATATATATAAATATAAAGATATTAGATATAAATATATATACACTGCAGTGACCGAAAAAGGTAATGTCTGTGATAATGGCCTGTATGTACCATAAGGCCCCATGTACCGTGGTCTATCGTGTTATGGACGGACTGTTCTTTCTTCCCATTAGATTTACAGTAGTAGCGTTTCAGTGTGCGTGTGTTCAGTGTGTGAGTGAGTGAGTGAGTGACACCTCTTGTTGACTCAGTGTCCATGTGATCAGAGCCCAGGAGAAGCAGAGACTATGGCAGAGACAGAGGACCTTGGCTTCTTCTCCATGAGTCACAGTCTCCTCAGCCACCGCCTTGCTCCTATAGGGCAGAAATATGAGCTTCTATACATGTGCTCTTCACCGTATGAGGAACACACAACAGTAAGAGCAGGACTTCAGACCTTGTATTTTCTTATAGTGCTGATCTGTCTTCAGAAAACGAGCAAGGATCAAATTTTGGTTTGTTTTGGTGTTTTTTTTAGGAGTGGTGCCAAGAATCCGGCTTTCCAAGTTTAACTTCAGGTCAGGCTTACTTTGTCCTGTTTTTTAATGGGGTGAAAAATTCTTGGAGAAGTGCCGGTTCCCTGGAGATAATAGCATGCTTTGAGCGAGCGAGGGGTTTATAATTTGTTTCTCTGCTTGGTCAGGCGCAGCAAAACACAAGATCCAAGCTCAAATATGCTCTACAAATGTCCTCTTTGTTGGGAATTTTCTTTAAAAGCAGGAGATGACATGTTCCAAACACTCCATCTGGCTCTTTGCTCGTAGCTTCGCTGCTGTGTGGCTTTAAGAAGCCAATGACAAAAAACACTTTGTGTCGAGGGAAAAAACCCTCTTCTACCAGGTTACTCATAGTGCAGAACCAGGGCCCGAACCAGGGACACGAATGATTACCGACATGAAGCTCATAATCTCAGTATTGCCTCCTACATCCCCCCTGTCCTCCACAACCTCTACTGGCTCCCAGTTAAACACAGGATCGACTTCAGGATACTGCTCATCACCTACAAATCCCTCAATAACCTGGCCCCTCCCTACCTCGCTGACCTCCTCCCCGTCACACTCCTTCCCGTCGCCTCAGGTCCTCTGGCACCAACAGCCTGATGGTCCCCAGGACCAAGCTATGGACCTGGGGCGACAGGGTCTTTTCAGTGTCTGCACCCTCCCTCTGGAACACCCTCCCCATCCACATCCATCAGGCAACCACCCTACCATCCTTCAAACAGCCACCCTACCATCCTTCAAACAACCACCCTACCGTCCTTCAAACAACCACCCTACCATCCTTCAAACAACCACCCTACCATCCTTCAAACAACCACCCTACCATCCTTCAAACAACCACCCTACTGTCCTTCAAACAACCACCCTACCATCCTTCAAACAACCACCCTACCATCCTTCAAACAACCACCCTACCATCCTTCAAACAACCACCCTACCATCCTTCAAACAACCACCCTACCATCCTTCAAACAACCACCCTACCATCCTTCAAACAACCACCCTACCATCCTTCAAACAACCACCCTACCATCCTTCAAACAACCACCCTTCCATCCTTCAAACTGGCTCTCAAGACGCACCTTTTCAAACTGGCTTTCCCCTGCTAAAAATCCCCCCCTCCATCCAATGACCTTTTTATTTTATTTGTATTTGTTTTATATATACAGAACATATATATGTCTGTAAAGCGCCTTGGGTTTCCAGAATTGCGCTATATGAATTTTAATGTATTATTATTATTATTATTATTATGACCATCATGGTGTAAGGTCTTCACAGGGAAAGGAAAACGTGGTAAATCAAAAGGAAACAGAAGCACTGAATCCCCGCTCTCTCTCTTGGCTGCTGGAGCCTGGCTGCCACAGGTAGCTTGTTTTGGTTGCGTTCCGCTTGTATAATTAATGAGTGTGAAACGCCTTCGCTGACACTCACAACAACACTCGGAGCAAGCTGCCTTTGGTTCTTCTGCATTCGGTCAACCTTCTGTGGCTTGTCCTGTCCAACCACGTGTCGCTAATGTTGTTGCTAATGTCATATTTCCAAGTGCACCCAAAACAGATGTACAGTATATAGAAGAACATGGACAGACCCGAGCCATGGACCAATGTTAATCAACAGAATTGGCTAGTGTTATAATGACACAATCTGGTTATATACAGTATATCCATGCCAGTAGCTTCATACCCAGCTTGTTAACAACCAGTGCTGAGAGCAAACCGTCCCGGTGTATTTCCTTATGAATATGAACGGCAATCGACGAGCCCAGCTGAATCCTCACATCCTAAGGATTTATGACGCTATATATTTGTTCATCTGTGCATTCCTGCCTCATTTAAATCCTTCATTCATCCAGTTATTGAATTAGTCATCCATGCGTCTATTGAGAGAGTGAGAGGGAATGGGAGGGAGGGAGGGAGGGAGAGAGAGAGAGAGAGAGAGAGAGAGAGAGAGAGAGAGAGAGAGAGAGAGAGAGAGAGAGAGAGAGAGAGAGAGAGAGAGAGAGAGAATGACTGGGGACCATGCATGGTGTTCATGTCCTTCGTTCAACGTCCTTCATAACCTATTCAGGACATAAAGTCACGTGACATCTTTATGCAGTCGCCTGGTGGACATTAGCGGTGTTGTCAAATCCCCACTCCTCCGTTTTCAAGATTCAAGATTCTTTATTTGTCATTTATTTTACAATAAATAAGTACAATGGAATGCTTACTCCCCACTTTAACAAAAGCTGATGTGACTGCCTATTAGACCACCATCCGCCAAACATTAACGTAAATAAGGATAAAGTTTGAAGACACCGTGTTCTATGAGGACATCCAGAACAATGGTTTCTCACATGCTCTACAGCTGTACAGGGTACTGCATATATATAGTCTGTTGGGGGTTAGCATTAGCTACCAGTTCTCTATGGGTTTGCTAACTGGTCTTAATTATCTACATGAGTACATTAACATTTACGCCGGTGTTCCACAAGGAGATCAATTAGAGCTGAAATTTTCCAAATTAATTCACAGAGGTCCTAGTTAATCTCTCTCATTGAGGGTTTTCACAGCTTCAGTCCAGTGAATCTGGTCCAGTCAGGGCTGAATACTGCATGGTCATTTTAATTAGGTTCAGTGAGCGTTCACACTGATGGTGAACAAAATTAACGAAACGCCCTCGCAATTGAGCGGGTTGCTCGTCCATTGGACAGAAAAATCGGAGGTTATCTAAACAAAATGCTTCCTGGTTTTCGGTTATCTATTGTCTTCTTGACTTTTTACTAGGACATTGATCTACGGTGCGTCAAAAGCTCCTTCTCATTATTCTTGAAACACAAAACAAAAATGTGTTTAGTTGACTGCTACCTGCCATAACAGTGGCTTCTTTGGGCTGCTCCTGATGTCAAAGACACAGGGTGATGAATTTAAAATATTATGGCAGGTTTAGAATTGCAACCAGAGTGGGGGTGGCTGGTTTCACCTGTGGGCTTTGATTATCAAGGAACCACAGGTGTACCGCCTCACCAGCCTCAGAGTCTAACCAGTCTGACTGAGGCCAGATGAGGCTGCTTCAACCAGACTCTAATCAGTCTGACTGGGGCCAGATGAGGCTGCTTCTACCAGACTCTAATCAGTCTGACTGGGGCCAGGTGAGGCTGCTTCAACCAGACTCTAATCAGTCTGACTGGGGCCAGGTGAGGCTGCTTCTACCAGACTCTAATCAGTCTGACTGGGGCCAGGTGAGGCTGCTTTCAACCAGACACTAATCAGTCTAACTGGGGCCAGGTGAGGCTGCTTCAACCAGACTCTAATCAGTCTAACTGGGGCCAGGTGAGGCTGCATCAACCAGCCACGAACCACACACAACTGGGCCAGGTGAGGCTGCATCAACAGCCACGAACCACCAACACCAACTCCACAGTGTGTTCCCACACCATTAGCGTTATTTGATGGTCAGACCATATTTAGATGAGGGCTTTAACCTCCTCATTGTCTGACCATGACTCTTGTTTCTCTTTTGTTTATGTTTGACTCCATATTGATTTCTCAGCGCGCAGCAAAACTGACCACCTTCAACCCCATAATCCCATTTATTCGAACTAAACCAGAGTTCAAGCAAATCCGAGTCCATTTGTTGGTCCAATGGTCCAAAAAAACGTACTATTCGGTGAAACGTTCCAGGGTTCCGTTAAAATGGGCCAAACAGCTCAGGTGGTAAGGCACCCTTATACACTTTCTTCAGGCTTTACACACACACACACACACCCACACACACACACACACACACACACACACACACACACACACACACACACACACACACACACACACACACACACACACACACACACACACACACACACACACACACACACCACACACACCAGGAGGACGTCAGGGTTCTGTGGTTCATCCTCCATCTGTTCCCCCACCAGGAGGGCCTCAGGGTTCTGTGGTTCATCCTCCATGTGTTCCCCCACCAGGGTGACGTCAGGGTTCTGTGGTTCATCCTCCATCTGTTCCCCCACCAGGAGGACGTCAGGGTTCTGTGGTTCATCCTCCATGTGTTCCCCCACCAGGAGGACCTCAGGGTTCTGTGGTTCCTCCTCCATGTGTTCCCTCACCAGGAGGACCTCAGGGTTCTGTGGTTCCTCCTCCATGTGTTCCCCCACCAGGGGGACATCAGGGTTCTGTGGTTCATCTTCCTTGTGTTCCCCCCACCAGGTAAGCCGTACCCCCCGGAGTTCTACTATGACACCTACAGCCCGCTGTGGCAGAACCGGCACCGAGCCTACGGCTTCAAGCTTCAGTGGACCCAGATGAACCCCAATGCTGTGGACCGCATCGTGGCCTACAGGCTGGGCATCAGACAGGTCTGTCTGCTCATATGCCTTCCTGTCTGTCCGTCGGTCTGTTCATATGCCTCCCTCTCTGTCTGTCTGTCTGATCGTATGCCTCCCTGTCTGTCTGTCTGTCTGTCTGCTCATAGACCTCACTGTCTGTCTGTCTGTCTGCTCATGTCTGTCTGTCTGTCAGCCTCACTGTCTGTCTGCTCATAGACCTCACTGTCTGTCTGTCTGTCTGTCTGTCTGTCTGTCTGTCTGTTCTATGCCTGTCTGATATGCCTGTCTGTTGATATGCCTCCCTGTCTGTATTTCTGTTCATATTCCTCCCTGACTGTCTGGCTGTTCATATGTTGGCAATCCCTTGCAAACATAGTCTGACCTTGTTCCCACTTCACCATGTAGAGAATAATTCCGCTATCAACTACCAGAGTGGAGCAGGGTTGGTTAGTGAGGTCAAGCAGATCAGTTAACTCCTTCAGGCTAATCTTGGAAAAGCCTGCCTTGTTCGTCTTGTTCATTTTCTGATGTTTGTTGCTGAACAGGGACAATAGGAAGGGAGTCAGATGAAGGTGAATTTTCGGCTATGAGCGGTAAAAGTGGGCATGGTCATTTTCCCACCTGTAATGGGAAAAAACATAATATATGGTAAAACCCCAATAATTGTTGTTGACCATCTGTGCCCCACCATCTGGTCACTGGAGAACAGAAGTGTTCCGTGTCAGCTCGACTCCTCTTTGCTGAAGAACATAAACAATCTGGAGAAGGCCGGGGATAAGCGTATCCGGGCCCCCTCAAGGTTGAGGTATTTACTGCTACCAACCTAGACATCCCCCTGGGCCAGCTCTCCCTCTGACAACCCCGGCAATTATTAACTAACTGATTTACATCTGAAAACAAAGATGAGGTAGTATGGATGTCACAGAGCTGTCACAATCAAGTGAGTTACGCGCCACACATGGTGGCAAAAACTGTTGAAAAGAGGGGCGCTCATGTAGGTGCGTTGAACTTCTCTCTACACGCCTTGCGAGACGTGTGGATAGAACTCTCGGACTGAGCTCAACCTATTGATTGTTGTATGATTGTATTAAATACGATAGTAAGACTTATTTTGTTTTGGATGACTTCATTCTTAAACCGTTTTCAGAATTAGACCACTGGACGTGCATCGGAGAAATTCCCACCACATACATACAAGGACTGGTTTTGGTGGGGGAGAAAGAGAGAGAGAGAGAGAGAAGAGAGAGAGAGAGAGAGAGAGAGAGAGAGAGAGAGAGAGAGAGAGAGAGAGAGAGAGAGAGAGAGAGAGAGAGAGAGAGAGAGAGAGAGAGAGAGGGGGGGGGGGAAGGGAAGGAGAGAGGAAGGGAGGGAGGGAAAGGGAGGGAAATGGAGGGAGAATAAAATATTCCTAGCAGGATCAGAGATGAGACAGTTTTTTTAAATTATTTGATTTGTGGAGCTTGAGGGGAGGGGTCACAGTGAGACCTGGGAGATGGATTGGAGTGAGGTATAGAAGGAGGACACAGTGTCTTAGAGTGTGAATGAACTGAAGGAAGGAGAACTTGGAAAAGAAAGAAGAAAAAAAAAGAAAGGAAGACCATCAGTGGATGAGAAAACGGGTCTTAATTAGGACTCTGAGGGCCATTGTGTGATGATACAGCCAATACAGATATATACAGGGAGCGCTGGAGAATGGAGATTCAAGATCGAATGTCTATCTCTTGAACTTCTTTTGGGTTCCGTCCCAAAATAAGTTCTGTTTATACCATCCACTTCCCGCCCCATCTCCCTGGCGACGGGAGATGGGAGACGGGAGATGGGACAGCGGCAGAGGGATGTAAACAGTTTGTTTACTGGTGCAGGGACAGCAGCTGGGAAAGGGGGGTGTCCAACTCAGAAGTTTTCAGGATTATCCCAAGACAGATTCAGCCAGACTGATTACAGGCGAGTCCAACCCCTCCACCACCTCCCCTCACCTCCTGCTCTAACAGACATGGGCTTATTCGTAAATACGGACTAAACATGTGCCGCCAGTGCTTCAGGCAATACGCCAAGGACATCGGCTTCCTGAAGGTACGTATGGGAATGTGTGTATAGGCCTGTAGTATATGCAGTTTTGACTATTGACGGAGATCCCTCGCCTGGGTCACAGAATCTGAAGAGCAAGCTGAGATGGAATGATTCAGTTCTGAAAATAAATGTTCTTTTGTCCTAACCACCTGCTCAGTGTTTATTTTTGAGATGCTGATTACGTATGCACACCTCTATGTCACTTTCAATATTCATTTGAATTGGAATTGTTTCATATTGTTGGCTTTCTTTACTCAAATGGTAGAAGTATCTGTTATAGCCCTTAGTATTAATTGTTGGAGTTAGCATTTTAAGACATATTTTGGAAGGTATAGCTAGTCATGCCAAGTCATGCCTCACATTCACCCATTCATACACACATTAATTCACAGACGGCGGAGTCTGCTATGCAAGCCAACAGCCAGTTAGGTTAAGGTATTAGGCTCTGTTCTCAAGTAGGATATGCATTTGCTATACTAGATAAAACAGTCTTAAGCACTTTGGGTATTTCATCAAATCTGGATTGGATGTGTGTTGTGGTGCGACAATCAGGTTTGCTAGATTTATATATTTTCAGATTTTTCAAAACTGTAAAATGTTGCATATTTAGACACTTGAATAAATGATTTTAACTAATGATAAACCATTCACCAATTTATATTGAGTCATACAAAAGGAATCTCCTTTGTGGTCCCTATTGTGTACCCATGGTAGATGCTGCCTAGTGTATGAACATCAATTGTAAGGGTTCTTGGATCAAGATACATCAATGTGAGCTCAATGTGAGCTCATGAAACGCCCATTTGATGAAAAAGCTAAACAAAGCTTTATGCTGGTGGTCATTCCCTACTGTGGAAAAACAATCATTGTGGTAGAGAGTTCAGAGAGATGACGGCTGTGGGGAAGAAGCTGTTCCTGAGACTGCTTGACTTGGAACAAAGGTTTCTGTTGTGCCTCCCGGAGGGAAGGGGGGCAAACAGTCCATGGTTGGGGTGAGAGGTGTCTTTGACAATTTTACGTGCCTTTCTCAGACACAGTTTGTGGTGGGTAGTCTTTATTGAAGGGAGTGGTAATCCCACGATGCATTGGGCCGTTTTCACCACCCTTTCCAGCGCTTTCCGGTCTGAGACAGTGCAGTTGTAGTACAAAACTGTGATGCAGTTTGTGAGAATGCTTTCAATGGGTAAAATCTGTACAATCAGTAAAAGTTCACCAGAATCTGAGGGGACAGGTGGGCTTTCCTCAGTCTCCTCAGGAAGAAGAGACGCTGGTGAGACTTCTTGACCAGTGATGCAGTGTTGAGGGTCCAAGAGAGGTTCTCGGAGATGTGGACCCCCAGGAATTTGAAGCTGGAGACACACTCGACCTCCGCCCTGTTGATGAGGATGGGGGCGTTCCCGTCAGCCCTGGTATTTCTGAAGTCCACAATGAGCTCCTTTGTCTTCTTGGAGTTGAGGGCCAGGTGTTTGACGCCGCACCATGCAACCAGGTGCTGACCTCCTCCCTGTAGGCTTCCTTATCGTTGTTTAGATGAGGCCCATCACCATTGTGTCGTCTGCAAACTTGATGATGGTGTTTTTTACCATGTACAGGAGTGCAGTCGTGGGTGAAGAGGGAGCAGAGGGGGGGGGCTCAGCAAACAGCCCTGCGGGACGCCAGTGTTCAGGGTGAGGGTGGAGGAGGTGAGATTGTCTAACCTGACTAGCTGGGGTCCAATAACCAGTTACAAACAGAGGGGTTAATGTCAAGATTCTTGGTTTCCATAAGGTCACCAAGTTTGAGGATGAGTGTGTTGAATGCTGATCTGAAGTCGATGTCGAAGAACACCTCTCTCTCACCTCACACTTCTCACGTGGGTGTTGCTCTTGTCCAGGTGGGAGAGAGCAGAGTGAAGGGCTGAGGAGATGGCATCCGCCGTGCTCCTGTTCTTACGGTAGGAAAATTGGTGTTTATCCAGTAAGGGTGAGAGGCCTGATACCAGGGTGAGCCAGGAACGGCCTCTCGAAGCACTTCATGATGATGGGGATGAGTGCAACAGGGAAGAAGTCACTAAGGCTTGCTGCAGAGGAATGTTTTGGCACTGGCACAATGGAGGTGAGACACGCTGAGACAACTGCCTGAGCGAGTTACATGTTGAAAATGTCAGTTAGGACCTCGGTCAGCTGCTCAGCACAGTTTCTTAGCACGTGACAGGGGATGCCATCAGGACCAGCTGCTTTATGCACAGTTTTTATGCTCAGTGCCGCACACACGTCTGTGGGGGAGAGGGTGGTCAGCGGGGAGAGTAGCCCTGGTGTGAAGTTTGCGGTCGTCCCGGTCGAAGTTGTCATAAAAGTTATTAAGCTCGTCAGGGAGGGATGAGTCAGTGGTTGGGGGGAGTTGTTGGAGGGTTTGTAGTCTGTAATGAACTGGATGCCCTGCCACGTGCATCAGGGATCAGAGTAGTACAAGAAGAGTCTGAGGCATAAGGGAGTCTAAACCCGTAGGCGTATTTATTGTCTGGGGTAGAAACAGAGTGGGGGGTGTGAATGCTGCTCCAGGGATAATCTGATATGAGATGTGAATTACCAACAATGTGTATGACAATTACGGAAGTAATAACACTATGTGTAAAGCAACCTACGTGTGTGAAATGAAAATCCAACAAGGGGTTGTTGTAGAATGTGCTGCGGGGAAAAGGCTGTAGTCCAAAACAAACCAAGGCCTCCAGGGTGAAAAACTAAATCGAGACACGAAAGTAACAAACAAGTTAATATTCCAACAGGGAAAACGAAGAGTTCACAGAGATTGCCAAAAAGGGTATTCATGGGTATTCACGGAGGAATCGGCTAGAGGGTCCGGTGTGTCCGGTGGAGGCAGAAGTGCGTGGCTGGAGAGGGGAGTGGTGTGATGGGGAGATCACAACATGTGAGGTGGGGTGAAGGGACAACAGTGTAAATAAGACAGTCATGAAGGTGATCCTAGTAGAAGGGTTAAGCGCAAACAACATGCTGTTGACTTTATGCTCTTGCTTACTTCCCATTCCCTCCCGCATTATGAATTTCGTACAACACTATATTCGATACTATGTACTATATACACAGTAAAGTTATACTATACAACACTATCCTATAATTATACTGTACACAATAAAAATAACAATAAAGTGACTGATGGATGATATATACATGAGTTGAATTGTGCAAAGAGCATTATAAAAGGATTTTAAAGGGCCAGTTGTGCAGCAGCATCATGAATACAGTGCAGTACAGTGCAGAACAGTGCAGTTACTGTAGTCCAGGAATGAGTCCAGGAATTCAAATAAATAAATAAACAATAAATAAAATACAAATGACTAATGTAATGTAATATAATTCTTACATTATAGGTCTTATCTTTGCAATTTGTATATATTTAGTAAGAGACACTAGATGGCAGTAGTGCTCTAGGAAAAAACTGACTCGACTGTGTGTCATGATTTAAAAACAAAATTTGACTAGATTTACAAGCTCAATTCAATTACTACTAATACTGACTTTAAATACGGGGCTTTATTATTATTAGCCCCAAAGGTTATTGGTCCAACTTTGATCAAATTCACTTCCCAATAGAAACATCACAATGTGTGTACTGTATTTCCATATTAGCATACACTTACAGGGCCACTGGTGATTTTAATTATGCTGTAGTTTTTAAGTTTCCATTTTGTTTCCATTCATGACTGCAGAAGTGCATGTGTGTTTTTGTCTGATCCAATTGAGAGACAATCAGGTCTACATTGTACAGACATAGACATGTATAGACATGCATACGTAGTACATGTGAACACACACACACACACACACACACACACACACACACACACCACACACACACACACACACACACACACACACACACACACACACACACACACACACACACACACACACACACACATGACCATAACTTTAAGATACTGCTTCTGAAAATATTAAATTATTTGCTATCAGTTGTCCTAATTCAATTATTGATAGTATGCAGATGTGTATGCATGCAAGAAGGTGTATGTGTGTGTATGTTTGTGTGTGTGTGTGTGTGTGTGTGTGTGTGTGTGTGTGTGTGTGTGTGTGTGTGTTTGTGTGTGTGAGGTTGTGTGTGTGTGTCTCACAGGCATGGCTTTTGTATGTGCTTGTGTGTGTTTGTTCTCTCCAAACCAATAGCAGAATCAAGAGTAAACACAGGACTAAATAATAAACCATCAGGATTCATTCATTGATTCAGCATTGAGTTTTGGAGCCAGCTGTCAGCACCATCGTTTGATTGACTTGACATGTTTCCAATGACCACAAATCCCCTAAAACAGGTTAAAGAAAAGACAGGGATTGAGTGTTTTATCCTGCACTGTTGTCATGGAAACATTCCACCAGGTGTTCTTGCCTGTAACTAGAGGCCCACTAAGTCACAGGCACTTCACACTGAAAGATATCTGGAAGCTTCCATCGCCTTCGCTCTTTCTTCAACCCCCCGTGTCGGCGTTATGGCGTAAAACCATCATGCAAAGCATAATGTGAGCATAAAAGCAGCGTAATTGACAATAATTGACTGCATTTTCTAAGTCAGTCTGGGATTAAAACATTACATATTCAGAGTCTAAGTTGAATGAATATCTATTTATGTAATGCACTTTTGAGACCGTTTTTTAGCGTAATTTATTTTTTCATTACTTGTAAGGCTATCATTAAAAACATATTTTCTTCCACGTTGTTGTTACATCCAAACATACAGACATATAGTGAGTCTCAACCATTTCTCCCTCAAGCGGCAGCTGCACATCTCAGCTGAAAAGTGGAGGAGGGAACCTCATTGTGTACAGATGTGGTTGCACAATAAGGACAGGAATGCTTCCATATGCTCCAGAATAAGAGCTTTTGATAGTTAACATAACACGTTCATGCCATAAGCGGTTTCAGTGTACTTGTCCAAAAGACCACCGAGTGCCTCTAGAGGCCTGGTGCTGAGCACAGAGAGAATGTGATGGAGTGGGGGGGTGCAGATTTAACCAAAACCTCCCTTTGCATCTTGACAGCATGATGTAGTGGGTTCCTCCTGGGCAGTGGGTGTGCAGCAGCGTGGATTCCAGAGGCACGTGTGGGGCTTTTCGAACAACTCTGACTTTTCTCGATTTTCTTTCCCATTGGGGGGTGAATTGATTGACGATCGAATAAGATTGACATTCAAAAAGTAATAGTCATAATCAACAGTTGTTATTGTGGTCCTGTATAGCTCAAGGCAGAAACACTGAGGTAGAACAAGGCAGTAACACTGAGGTAGAACAAGGCAGTAACACTGAGGAAGAACAAGGCAGAAACACTGAAGTAGAACAAGGCAGGAACACTGAGGTAGAACAAGGCAGGAACACTGAGGTAGAACAAGGCAGTAACACTGAGGTAGAACAAGGCAGTAACACTGAGGTAGAACAAGGCAGTAACACTGAGGTAGAACAAGGCAGGAACACTGAGGTAGAACAAGGCAGTAACACTGAGGAAGAACAAGGCAGTAACACTGAGGTAGAACAAGGCAGTAACACTGAGGTAGAACAAGGCAGTAACACTGAGGTAGAACAAGGCAGTAACACTGAGGTAGAACAAGGCAGGAACACTGAGGTAGAACAAGGCAGTAACACTGAGGAAGAACAAGGCAGAAACACTGAAGTAGAACAAGGCAGGAACACTGAGGTAGAACAAGGCAGGAACACTGAGGTAGAACAAGGCAGTAACACTGAGGAAGAACAAGGCAGTAACACTGAGGTAGAACAAGGCAGTAACACTGAGGTAGAACAAGGCAGGAACACTGAGGTAGAACAAGGCAGTAACACTGAGGAAGAACAAGGCAGTAACACTGAGGTAGAACAAGGCAGTAACACTGAGGTAGAACAAGGCAGTAACACTGAGGTAGAACAAGGCAGTAACACTGAGGTAGAACAAGGCAGTTACACTGAGGTAGAACAGGTTCACTGGATTTAAAATGACTGTACGTAATGGAGCGCACACATAATGCAAATACATTAAATGGATATTTCTACAAAAAATCCAAGAAAAAGTGGAAGTGTATTTTTTAAATCGGATAATCCTAAGGCTTTACACTTTGGAATAGGCCAGGAGCCACTGTGTGTGAGGAGATTAGCGAAAGGCTAAAGCCATTCGGAAGTTGCCCAGACATCCACACTAAACTGAGTTTTAGAGGGAAAAGTGGGACCAAGCATATCTTGGAATCAATGGGATCAAACACTCAGATCAGACAAACAGACAATTAACAGACAAACACATTAACCTAAATAACATTGATTTTGTGCACCATGAAAATCATCACTCTAATACAATGAGCACACCACAAAAACAAGAATGTGTGTTTCCATTACTGCTGCAGTGTATAACAAGTACAAATAAAATACATAAAGATACACAAATAAACAAAAGAGAGAGAGAGAGAGAGAAGAGAGAGAGAGAGAGAGAGAGAGAGAGAGTTTGGATAAGACCAATATTATTTGCAATATTATTTATTTTAAATCATCCCACTAGTTAAAACAAAGGCTGTCGTGCAACAGAGGCTATCAGTAGAACATTGGCTTTATAGTGCAGCTGACACTTTAAAACTAAAGGGAAACGGTAGCTAAAGGTGTGCAGCGTGTCTGTTGTGAACACCTAACGCTTACAAACTGCTAACAAACCCACTGTTAAGCCGACTCACTGGAACATGATGGCTGTGGGTTGCTGTGATTTACCTGCCATGTAAATCAAAATGTGTGGACCCACCCTGAAGCATTTCAAGGAAAACTCCGAGCCCATGAATAGAGACCAAGACCCAAACAGCGACAGAGAGTGTTACTGGGGAACATGATATTTCTGCTTTCCCCCGGGCTGGGATGAAGTGGGACTGCAGTGTAATTCCCTGGTGTTACATGGCTTTAAGGGAGGTGGATGTTAGCCTTATAATGTTAGAGCTGGAGCTATGGAGGCTAGGTGTATTTCAGTGTTTCATCTGCCCTTGAAGAGACTGGACAGAATAATAACCATAAACCTTTATGCACGGTGGGGATTGAAGCTCATAACCATGTACTGTATGCTACTCCCATTAGTACAATTGGCGTGGACGATATCCTTTGCTGTGCCAGCCTTCAGCCGTACCAATTTTACGAGCCAGCTATTTTGGGGATTCACAATTAATGGAGAAGCAATAATGACGCCAAGCAAGACACGTCTATTAGTAATAAAAAGAAGAAGAAGAAGAAGAAGAAGAAGAAGACTTTTTAATTTTGCAAAAACACTTTATTTACAATAGATCAATTGTGATCAAATAAAGTGCTTCATTGTGCAAAAACTAAAAACAAAAATAAAAATAAACAAAAAAACAACAGAACATCAAAGAAAAACGAATCACTCAAAATAGTACATTAAAACCTAGGTCTTAAAAACTTGTGCAAAGTGCAAATCCTCATCCACAACAGAACACACAATGTCTTCATGACACCACCGCTGTTTAAAAGCATCCAGATCCCCAACGTGTTTATAAAAGCGATGCTCCAACCAGAGTCTGGCTCTGATGTTGCACAGCCAGATCGCTTTTGCCTCTTCCCCTTTCCTATTTTCTATTCTGTTTTTCCTACTCAAATAAATGGCCATTTTCGCTTCACCAGAGAGGTAGTTCAGGAGCTGCCACTTTTCTTTACTTGCTTTTTTGTCTGGAGCTCCCATGATAAAAACACTCTCGGTAAAAACTATACCAAAAAGATTAAAAACCCATGTTAAAAGAGAGAAGAAACCTGTGAGTCTCTTGCACTCTGTAAAGACATGGAAAACAGTCTCTCTAAAACCACAAAATGGACACTTGTTAAAAACAGCAGGATTAATAGTGGAGATAAAGGAATTGCAGGAGGTCGGCAGTACGTTTTTTTATGGGAGGTTTGTATAAAAGGGCACCCTTCCTGCACCCAGTCTGGTGCTCCACACAGTGGAGGCCCTGTCCTTCAGCACATTCTTGTTGGTCTTTTTTACAATGTTCATGTAAATTGTTCTCCTATCAGCTCTGTGTATTGTCATTTTTCCAGAATTTGCGACCTGGAGCAGGGGGCCGGTCAGTTCTCCGAGCCCTGGGCTCAGGTAGATCTCCGGGAACGGGTCTGCTGGGTCCGGCCTGGCTCCTCCCTGTCCGTAGCTCCTTAGCAGTCTTTTTTCCTCAGGGCAGAGGATCTGGCTCAAGAGCTGAAGCCTGGGCCACCCGGACAGAGTGCAGACCCAGCAGAAAGCCCAGGGCCTGGGCATCGCTCAGCTCCGGCCCCACTGCATCCACCAGCTGCTGAAGGCACAGGGTCTTGGATCGGCACAGCGCCACCGTCAGGCCGGGTGTTTCGCTGCTGCTGACGTCCAACCTGGCTTTGTGAATCAGAGGCTCTCTCAACAACCAGTACAGAGAGTCAGTCTTTGGACACCTTTTATGGTTAAAAAGGGCCAAAGACTTAAAAACACCCTGATAAAAAGGAGGTAGCCCACTTAACTTTAAGATGTTTAAATCTGTTCAAAACAGAGCAGCATCCAGCCCCAGGTTACTCACGCGTCTGAGAATGCAGCTGCTCACATCTCTCCACACCAAATCAGCCGGGCCGGTCAGATATCTCTGTAAAAATTGCATCCTAAAAGTGGCCATTCGGCTGGCCAGGTGGATAAGGCCCTGTCCCCCCTCCTCTCTAGATAAAAACAGCACCCCCTGTGGCACCCAGTGTAGACCCTCCCAAAAAAAATCCACCAATTTTTTTTGTATTTGGGCTAGTAGCCCTGAGGGAGGGTCCACACAGGTAAGACGGTGCCACAGTTGGGATGCCACAAGGTTATTTAAAACCAACACTCTACTTTAAAAGACATCTGAGGGAGCAGCCATTCCACTTGGAAAGCTTCCCTTCTATCTTTTCTATGACGTCCTCCCAGTTCTTCAGGACTACAATTCCTTCCCCAAGAACACACCCAGGTACTTGAAACCATCTTTTCTCCAGACCATGTTCTGGGGAAGAACTGGGAGACCGCCACTCCACTCACCGACAGCGAGGGCCTCACTTTTCTTCCAATTCACCCTCGCTGCCGATGCTGAACTAAACTCCCTCACGATGTCAACTAAACTGTCTATGTCATTCTGGTCCCTAACAAAAACAACGACATCATCTGCATACACTGATAAAACCATGTTTCCATTAAAACCAGGTAAAAACAGCCCTTGCAGTTTCGAGCGTATTTTGCTGAGGAGGGGTTCTAGGGAGAGTGCATAGAGCATGCCAGACAGAGCACAGCCCTGCCGGACCCCTCTACACACTCTAAAAGGAGCACACAACCCACCGTTGAACTTCAGCACACTCTCAATCTTATTGTACAACACCTTGATCTTGGCTATGAAACCAGCGCTGAACCCAAACTTCTCCATTACTTTCCAGAGGAAGCTGTGCTCAACGCGGTCGAAAGCCTTTTCCTGATCTAGAGAAATCAGACCAGTATTAATGTCCAATGAGCTGGAGACCTCCAAAACATCTCGAATTAGGTGGACATTGTCCACCATGGACCTGCCGGGCACACAGTAGGTCTGGTCCCGGTGGATGACCTGCTCCACAGCCCTCCCCAGCCTGGTGGCCAAAGCCTTGGACAGAAGTTTGTAATCCACACACAGCAGAGACACAGGACGCCAGTTCTTGATGTCCTGCAGGTTTCCTTTTTTGGGAGCAGTGTGATCACCGCTCTCCTGCAGGACACTGGCATAGAGCCAGAGGCCAGACTCTCATTAAAAACGTCTAGAAGGTCATTTGACAAGACGTCCCAGTAGGCTCTATAAAACTCCACGGAGAGGCCATCGATACCAGGAGCCCGCCGTCCCTGCATGCCTTGCAGGGCAGTCTGCAACTCCTGGATCGTTAACGGCCCTTCGAGCTGTGAGTTGGCCTCCTCCGAGACCTGAGGTAGTCCATTACAGAACCCCTCGGACAGAGTTTCCCCCTCCTCATACTCACTTGTGTATAGGGTGGAATAAAAACTCACAGCTCGCCTCCTGATCTGGCTTGGCTCTGTTATTTCCTGCCCTGTGCCTGACAGGCCGAAGAAGAAGCTAGTGGGAGCATCCATCTCATTTATGTTTAAAAAACGGGTGGACCAGCTGCCTCAGAGCATGCTTGGATGCTGGATGCGGCTCTGCATGGCTGCGATCTAAAAATGCATTTTCTGTACAATTAAAATCCCCACCCAAGAATAAAAAATCCTCCGTGGCACAACCGTTTAAAACATTAACTTTGAGTAAAAACACCTTCCTCTCTGTACCGTTTGTTGGAGCATAGACATTTAAAAAAACCACTGTAAAAAGGTCAAACCGTGCTTTTATTAAAAGCAACCTCCCATTGATAAAATGCTCGACCTCCAGTGAGACAGGCTTAAAAGACTTGGAGAGGAGGAAGCCCACCCCCCCACTGAGAGAAGTGTTGTGGCTTAAAATGACTTCCCCCTCCCACTCCTTCTTCCAGTCCGTCTCATTAAAAACATCGCTGTGAGTCTCTTGTAAAAAGAGGACATCGACATGTTTTATTTTTGCAGTTTGAAAAATGAGAGCCCTCTTCCTTTCCTCTCTGGCTCCGTTTACATTCAAACTTCCCACTCTAAAAGTGTCCATTAAGAGTGAGATATTAAAGATAAATAAATAAAATAAAAACAAATAAATTAAACACACACATTGAGTTTTCTGAACTCACCGCTACCCATTTGCCTCCTTATTTTGGTCACCATTCTTTTGAGTCTATATATCTCCAGCTCGTCCAATACAGACTGCTCCCTTCGGTTCATATGGAACCTTGCTGATGCACAAAAAATGGCCAAATCTGGGAAATATTCCTCTACTATCACGTTATGTTGGTTTTTTGTCTGCACCAGGTAATTTTTTATCATCTTCAGCCGTGTACATTTTTTTTTGTTGGCTACTGCTCAAAACACCTGACACATCGCTGCTGTCAGACATACAATCATCCCAGCTCTCCTCCGCCTGTCCTTGCTCTCTTCCTTCCTTTCCCTCACTCTCCACTTTACTGCTCTTTGCAACGGTTGATACATTTTTTTTATTACTCCTGCGTTTAGTAGCAGTCTTTTTTTTATTTATCATTTCTGTTGCCACCTCCTCTTCCTCCATCTCAGCAACCTCCACCTGCTCCCCCCATGTTTTCTGCTCCTCTCCTGTTTTTTCCATATATGTTTCACTCTCCATATCTTCCTCCTGTGTTTTACTGACTTCACCTGTCTCTACACTTTCTTTTGCCGAATCACCTTGTGGTTCATTGTTTATCTCAGGGGTTTCCCCCTTTTCTTCTGCTTCACGCAAAAACACCACCGCATCCTCCTGAACGCAGTCACCCACACCTCACCCTGTGCAACACCACAGTCCCCCAAGCCGGACACAACAGCAGAAACGCGGTGTATACCTCGCCCCCGCCCGCGCCCGCTCCGCGTCCGAGACGTCACCCCGCGCGCCACCGCCGACCGCTCAGGAGCAGCGCCGCTGTCAGCAGCAGCGGCCGCCTCCGGAGGGGGGCCCCCCCCCACCGCAGCACCGTAGCCCTGTGGCTACAAAATAGCTACAAACAACAACAAATCGTGAGGATTGAATCCTCTTTATTGGTCACATACATGAAGACATACAGTGAAACGTGTTCTCTGCATTTAACCCATCCTAGTATTAGGAGCAGTGGGCAGCTATTCATACAGCGCCCGGGGAGCAGTTAGGGTTAGGGTCTTCCTCAAGGACACCTCGACAGTTTTTGCTAGGAGGAGCCGGGGATCGAACCAGCAACCTCCGGTTGTGAGGCGACCGCTCTACCTCCTGAGCTAGACTGCCGCTAACGTCTTGAACAGTGTTCCAATGGACAACAGGCCGCCTTCAAGCTTTGTTCACTTGTCAATGTTAGCACTCAGCCAAACGGCCATTAATTTTATTTATAATTTGTCAGAGGTACGTATTTAATTTCTCTTCCAAGCTGCTTTAAATGAATATGTCCTGTCTACTGTGTAAAAACGGATCTCAAGAGCACTAAAGAGAAGTGAACGGTTAAGTACAGAGCAGAGTGCACTAGTTTCTCTATTTAATACCGTCATTACGTTTTCCCGCCTTTTAACTATTATTGTTTTTCTTACAGTGGCCACATTAGGGCATGTTCACAAGGGTTGTATCTTTGGTTAATGGACACCACCTCTCCAGAACCCTCCCCTCATCCTCCGCCATTGTTTGGCGGCTATTTATGACACAATATCCTCAAGGTGTCAGGGTGTCAGTGCAGAGCCATTTTCCTCTTGAGGGAAGATAAAGGAAGATGCAGATCGAACATTTATTTTGACTTAATCTGCAGCACTTGAAACTCCCTTGGCATTTCGATTTTGAAGGCTCCACTGTAACACCACCACCACCGCCACCACCACTAAAAACATATCCACCACCTCTACCATCACCCCTACCTCCTCAACCACCACCACTCTCCCCACCACCACCACCACCACCACCACTCTCCCCACCACCACCACCACCACATCTGTCACCACCACCACCACCACCACCACTACAAACATATCCACCACCACCACCACCACTACAAACATATCTACCACCACCACCACTACAAACATATCCACCACCACCACCACCACTACAAACATATCCACCACCACCACCACCCCACCCCACCCCCACCCCAACCACCCTCCCCACCACCACCACCACCACCACCCTCCCCACCATCGTCACCACTACCACCACTACCACCACCGCCACCACCACTAAAAACATATCCACCACCTCTACCATCACCCCTACCCCCTCAACCACCACCACTCTCCCCACCACCACCACCACCACCACCACTCTCCCCACCACCACCACCACCACCACTCTCCACCACCACCACCACCACCACCACCACCTGTCACCATCACCACCACTACCACCACCACCACTACAAACATATCCACCACAACCACCACCACCACCCCCACCACCCCCACCACCGTCACCACCACCCCCACCACCCCCACCACCGTCACCACCACCCACCACCACCACCACTACAAACATATCCACCACCACCACCACCACCACCCCACCACCGTCACCACCACCCCCACCACCTCCACCACCCCCACCACCACCACCACCACCCCCACCACCACCACCACCACAAACATATCCACCACACCACCACCACCACCACCTCCACCACCCCACCACCCCCACCACCACCCCCACCACCGTCACCACCACCCCCACCACCCCCACCACCGTCACCACCACCACCACCACCCCCACCACAAACATATCCACCACAACCACCACCACCACCACCTCCACCACCCCCACCACCCCCACCACCGTCACCACCACCACCACCACCCCCACCACCACCACCACTACAAACATATCCACCACCACCACCACCACCACCACCACCTTCACCACCCCCACCACCGTCACCACCACCACCGTCACCACTACCACCACCACCACCACCACCGTCACCACTACCACCACCCCCACCACCACCACCACCACCGTCATCACCACCACCACCACCACCACCACCAGCACCAGCAGCACCAGCACCACCAGCACCACCACCACAACCACCCTCCATATCACCACCACCACCCTCCCCACCTCCCGTCCTCCCTTTCACCCCTTTCAGAACCCTGCCAGCTGCCCGGTGGAGACGCCGGCCCCGCCCCTCAGAGCATTCCGATGCACAGTAGGCGGACCATGAGTCAGGTGACCTCCGGTGGGACCCTCTGAACCGAGGATGCTCCGAGACGCTTTTAGAATGCAGATTGGATGTTGAGCTCCTCTTCGAATGACCTTCCAGGTTTGACCCTTTTTCACGTGACTAAATATAAATCTCAATTTGGAGGATTGAATCCTCTTTATTCAAGATTCAAGATTCACAATTTTTTGCCATATGCCATTTGTAACCAATGAAATGCTTACTTCCCATTCCCTCCCACAGGATGAGTTCCCTAAAACACAATACTATACAAATACTGACACACATACTACACAAAAAATAACAATAAAGTGACTGATGGATGATATGTACATGTGTTTAATTGTGTAAAAAGCATTTAAAAAGCATTTAAAGTGCCAGTAGTGCAGCAGCATCATGAATACAGTGCACTAACTGTAATGAGTCCAGAAAGTCCAGCAAAGTATGACAGTGTTATGTTAATGACAAAGTTATGATAGTGGCAGCACTCCTAGCAGTTCTGTGATTGGTCACATACATGAACACACAGGGGAATGTGTTGGAGAGATGGAAAGGGAGTCAAAACAGAGCTAAACAAGAGAGTTGTTGCTGATACAGTATTTCTGACATACTGAGCCAGTGTGACCTGTCCACATTCTCATCAGCAGTGGGAGGGGGGGTGATTAGCGGTTAGCATGCTGCCCAGTTTTCATATTTCAGAGCCTGGGCGAGGTGTCGGCCGCGGTGATGGGCAGTAATTGAGAGCGATAGCGATCAGTTAGCGCCGGCGTTTACATTGATTAGGGTTTATGTGTATCAATGGACGGTGGGATCGATGGCCGTAGGTCAATGGGAATTTAAAGGAGCTTTGATGAGCGACTGCTAAGTAGTGATGACAATCAGTTTGTTGTACATGCCCTTTTGAATTCGATTGTTCGGACTTCGTGGAAATGGAGATGTTTAAAGCACTTTAAAGCAACACTTTGCTCTCGTTCATCTTCTACACGATACTGTCGGCTCCTTCCTAACCTTTCCACTCATTGGCAAATACGGTCACATCACAATTATTTAGCACAGGTGTTCTTGAACTCCCTAATATCCATCCTTGCATCTATTGTCTATCCATGGTCACTTAGTACCTTACAGGGAAGATTTATTTCCAAGCACCCTCTTAAAATCATAACATATATTAAACATACGCTTACTACCCTTTTTACTCTTAGATGCCATTGGAACTATTTGTATTCAAATGTTCAACCTAAATATTTCAGACCATAGTAATAAACAGAAACCTATTTCAGTTTGAATCATGTTAATACCACTTATACACTTTTAAACAGATAGTTATTGTATTTTAATTTTGCATTTTGACTCAACTTGACAACAGTTATAGTAATCGATCCTAAAAGGTTTCAAAACTGTTGAGTATGAACAGCAAAAACAGCAACGATACATAGTCCTATGACTATGAACAGTAATAACAGTAACAATACATAATCCTATGACTATGAACAGTAACAAGATAAACAGTAACAACAGTAACAAGACATAGTCCTATGACTATGAACAGCAAAAAGACTGGCATAGTCCTATTAAAGTCCCAGACATTTAAAATGACAGTCTAAAGCTGACTTTCAGTAAGTGATGTGTCACAATCACATCAGAGTTTCTATTGGCCCAAAGCTAACATGGGTGGGAGTAATGGACACAATACTCTTGCTTGATTGGCGCAATTGGTCCCCGTCTGCAGATTCTTAACGATAAAGCACATTTGATTATTTATAGCAAATCATTTCTCGGATCCCCTTGCTGTGGGTTGCGGACCCCAGTTTGAGAACTACTGAGCAGACTTAAAGTGCATTTTACTTCCGCCATTGAAGATGGGAGTAGGTTATGTTTTCTGTTATCATGATGTGCGAAATATGACAAAGTGGTGGTTATGCTGATGGATGTGGTGGTGGTGGTGATGGTGTTGGTGGTGGTGTATAACGTTGATGGGCGTGGCGAGAGGATGGCAAGCGTATTACGTTGAGAGGGCATGGGGGGGGGGGGGGGGGGGGGTTCACACCACTGCTGTGGATTGCGATGCGTGTACTTTTATATATGTGTGTGTGTGTGTGTGTGTGTGTGCTCTTATCTGTCAGTGTCAGGGTCTATCAGCGTATGTCCTGTTTACTCCTGAGGTCTGCGGGTGGCTGGTCCACTGCTCTGCCAGAGCTCCCTATCACCCAGGAAACCTTCCATGAGAGACACACACACACACACACACACACACACACACACACACACACACACACACACACTCGCTCGCTCTCTCTCTCTCTCTCTCTCTCTCTCTCTCTCTCTCTCTCTCTCTCTCTCTCTCTCTCTCTCTCTCTCTCTCTCTCTCTCTCTCTTCATTCGTTCCCTGTTCTCCACTACTTTGTCTCCAACTTACTTCTGTGTGCTCTCTTCTCTTTTTTTCCTCTTCCACTTCTTCTTCTTCTTCTTCCATCATGCTTGGCGCTCCCGTCACTATCTGGCGTCTCCCCCTCTCTCTCCACCTGGTTATGTGTGGATGTGAAGTGAGACGCCTTCACAGTATGTCAACACGCTGGATTGGAGGAAGAACAAGAAGAGAAACAAGCCTCCCTGCGGTGTGCCATCATGTCAACACCGTTCAGGGGAAACCCCGATGCTATCTGGATGATAGCGAGGCCATTTGCTGCACTTGCCAGTCACAGTTGATAAGGATTGAAGTGGTATCCTCCTCCCCACTATTCCTCGTCTTCACCCCTCCTCTCTCTCCTCCTCTTCTCTTCTCGCTATCCTCTCTCCTCCTCCTCCTCCTCCTCCTCCTCCTCCTCCTCCTCCTCCTCCTCCTCCTCCTCCTCCTCCTCCTCCTCTCTTCTCCTGTTCTTCCTCCTCCTCCTTCTCCTCTTCCTCACTTTTCCTCCCTCTTGCGGTTCTCTCCTCCTCCTCCTCCTCTCACTGCTACTCCTCCTCATTATCCTAGTGCTCGTTGCCCTCCTCCTCCTCTCTTCTCCTCATCCTCCTCCTCCTACTCTCTTCTCCTGCTCCTCCTCCTCCTCCTCCTTGTACTTTAAGATGTGTGCATACTAGAGTCACATTTGCATTTTATAAATTGCATTTTTTATTTTTATTTTATATTCTTTATTCTATTTTTTATTCTATTTTTTATCTATTTTTATTTTATCTTATTTTATAACTGCTGTCTGTCGTCGGGTATTGCACACAAGAATTTCACATCACTGCTTTATACTAAACTGTAAACTGTGAAGTGACAATAAACTTGACTTGACTTGACTTGATATGTAGTCTGAGAAGGTTAGGGGCCCGAATGTTCAAATCTGAAACAGATTTGGACATTCAACGACCATCCTAAGAACATGTAAACAGGGTGTTTTGGACCGTGTTGGTGTGTGGTGGAAAATTGTGCCGGAAATTCATAAAATGTTGCTTGTTGAATGCATGCACATTACGATCACAGACAGAGAGAGAGAGAAGAGCTGCAGGACACACTTGAAAGAGAGTGTTTACACCTGTTGTCACAGGTGTGTGTCGCCTCTGCCGACGTTGATCGGTCCCAAACGTCGGGCTGGGCACTCGCCACGCGTCCACCCCGGCAACGCTGAGGGCCCGTCATCTGGACCCCGACCTGCTGTCCCCTTCCCTCAGTCGGGTGGCTGTAGGGTAAAAGCTGATCAATTTGCTGTAGAATAGTAGTTTGTAGTTTCTCCACTTGTAGACGGCCCCTCCCCTCCCCTTCGAGGGGGCCCCCCTTGGATCACACATGTTGTGATCACGGTGGGGTGAGGGTGTACTGCGCTTTACTGAACAGCGCTCTCAGAGCACCAGGCGTAATGACGAGAGCGCTGCCTCCTACAAGATTGGTTGGACGGCACGCTGAAATGGGGACATCCCATTCAGTTCAAGCATCGTCCCCCCGGCCTTTATAGGCCTGGTGGAGACCAGGCTCCAGTCACGCGTGCTCTATAATGCCTCGTTTCCACCAAAGAAAGCCCAGTTCGGGCTCTCGCGTGTCAATGGAGCCGGTTCGCAGTTGGTTCAATTGGGGAGCCGGCAAAAAACTGGTTTGCGTTTCCACTGCCTTTTTCGCCGAGAGCCACGTCATGACGTCACTGTTAACGTCTCTGCTTTCCCAGCAGCTCGCGCCAACTTCCACAACAGTATATTACATGATGGATGGAAAAGTGTTGCGCCTGGCTTTGAGGCTACAAACAGCTGCTTGTCTTTAGTGCTATGGACGCGATTACGTTGAAGCCCCTAACTGTGATAAAGGACTATACTAATAAAATGGACTTGACGTTAGAGCTGCATTAATAGAGGACTTAAACAGAAGGGACCATTTGCCTTTTCTTCTTCAAAACTGTCATCTTGTATTATGTTTCTCGGTTGATAAAGCATAATGAAGCGGACATTGTATGAAAAATAGAAATGTTTTATTTTTTTTTTAAAAACAACATTAAATACACAATATACAGTAATCACAAAATGTAAAAGTATAGAGTCCAGTGTAATAAGTCCATGTTAATAAAGCTCCGAGGGGCTGAGGGGCTCCTGTGAGCTGCAGCCCAGTGGGGCCGTAGCTCCGCATCGCATCGTCCAGGGAAGACGACTCCATAAACAACTAAAACAAGAGAAAAGTGCATTAAAACATGACTCCATTACACTTTACTGTTTTTAGAAAGTAGCATCCTGACGTTATCAAGGTTAATATCGGCTAACAGAAGCCTAGCAATCAAAGCTCCTCATTTGTGATGATAGGAACATAACATTGATGTGATAATGAGCAGCTCGCTAAACAGATTAGAAATACAAAGCTGGTTGGCAACACGGGACAGATTTATAAAGTAAAACTTACCAGGACCAGAGTGACAGCAGCGGATCATCAGTTTGTTATCGATTAGCCCCTCGTATCGTCCAGTTTGTTATCGATTAGCTCCTCGGTCCTGTCCCCCGCTGAAGACATCTCACGCTGTAGTTTTTCTAATAGCGGTTTGTTCTAGAAGCTCCTCTAGTTTATTGTGACCTTCTGCCGAGGACAACAACGCAAACAAACGCAGTTTGTCTCGTCCACGGACCACTGTCACCTTCACGTCCACGGAGAATTTTACTGATTTTAAAGTTGGCGGAAAAAAACTTTGAGTTTGTTTTGAGTTTGTCCGATAAGCCCCGCCCCCCGATAAGCCCCGCCCCCAGCCCCTGACGTAGTGGAGCCGGCTGGCCAGCTCAGCTTCGAAGTGGAGCCGCAAACGAACCACTTAACGGAGCCAGAAAGCGGCTCCATTGCGGTGGAAACCCAAAGAACTGGTTTGCGATGACGCGCGGGCTCCGGAACGGCTCTCAAAACAGCTTGGTGGAAACAAGCCCTAAGCGGGCTGGGGACTCAGCGCTTCGGCCACGCCGCAAGCCAGTCCCCGGGACCCCGACTTTCTTTCGCTGTAGAATTCACAGCTGAAGCTGTGTGTAAACATGTGCTGTTTACACTTTACGTCTTCTTGAGTCCGGTGTGCCCCGGGTCCAGCAGGGGTACATTGATCGGGCTCCGCTCGCAGCTTTGCCTTAGCCCATAGTTTCCCACTTGCTGCATCCCCATTGCTGAAAGAAATAGCGTGGAGGGTGACCGCTCGGCGCCACCTTATTTGCACGTTGCCATGGGGAATGTGGGCGGGGCCCACGTACATTGGCTGAAATTTCGCAATGGACAAGCCTATAATCATAGAACTAGAGTTCTAATAACATAACTATCATTTTCTTCTCTGCTGAATCAAAGAAAAAACAACATAAATTTGTGTCCGACTGAATAAAAAACATCATTGTGTCATCATGGAAGAACCAAAATAAAAAAAGGTAAAAAAACTGAAAGACATGTTCCACTTAGATCTTTATCCATGGGTTGACTCAGATTGTCCTGCAGCCTCCCGCCTGGGGGCCAGCCTCCTTCTGAGCCGGAGGTGGCCTCGCCTCGTCTGAATCTGAATGACAGTTTACTTCAAGTCTTCCTACACCCCTGGGCGGGAGTAGCTCAGGACGTGTCAGAGCGGGTCGCCTGAAAACCCTAACCCTTAACTGCTCCTGACGTGTTGGCTGTCTCCTTGCATGGCTGACAACAACAACAACAACTAAAAACACAGGAATTCACTCTTCTTCTCTGCTGAATGGATTGGAGACGGCGCACAGCGGAAAAACAAACCAACAAACAAACAAACAAACAAACAAACAAACAAGGCGATAAAAGCAGACGCCAATCCCCACTTGTCTTTCTGATTGAGATCATTTAATGCAATGCTGATTAAGGCATAATCAGTTTAGTGTGTCAGTCTGCAATTTGGGTACCAATCTGAGCATTAGAATGTGTGTGTGCTGCGTTTGTGTACGGATTCACACATTACGGTTTGATTGGATAACGTGACACAACTGTTGTGTGTTTGTCTAATGAGGGTTTCATTATCAACACTCTAACAGCGTCAGAGATGTTTTTGTGTCGGGACTTTATGATCCAAACATTTTACACATCAGTCACAAATGCAAAAACCTGTGTTTTCTGTGTTTTCAAACATTGTTGGAATGTTCCACTTCTTCAGCCTGTGGGGGTTTGAGATGTGTTTGTTATAAGCTGTGGCATCCGTCCTCACATTAGAATAATAAGCATCTTGCATTCCATGCCCATAAAATGCATCACTTCTCATTAGCCTGGTGTTGCTTTCTGCCAGCCTACGAGTGTGACTATCTATCTATTTACTGCTTAGAAGACACTTCTTTATTCAAATGGACTCCTAGAGAATACACACATACGTGTGGTTATGGAGAAGGGAAGGGGGGGGGGGGGGGGGCAGGTAACTACAGGTTAGACTGGGGTTTGAACCCACAACCTTTGGGCTTGGAGCCAATCACCCTAACCACTAAGATATATTCAGTAGGGCCTTGACTCATGTGAGGTTTCTAAAGAGATGTCTTACTAAAGCAGTGGACTATATTCCATATGTGTTAAGTATATAAATATATATATAAATATAAATAAAATAACCACACTAAGTGAATACATTATGATTCATGCAAGCAGAGGAGCCATCTTGTCCACCGATACCCCCAGCATCTCAACACCCTCTTAGCCACCTCCAATGGCCCGGACTGCATTTCCTTGGTGAATGATTCATGGAGGGTAATTGTTCGGATTATACAAGTATGGAAACAGGGAAACTTAATTGAATAACTCTATTAGCCAAGCTTGAATTATTCAGTGGCAATCGACCTGAGGGCGGTATTTATAATCAGGATTAGAGCCACAACATGCACTCAGGCTGATTCACAAGGGCTGGAGACGGAGGGGGGAGAGACGGGGGAGGATGGAGGGGGTAGGAGGGAGGAGGAGGGAGGGAGGGCTGGATCGTGTGAGGGGGTGTAGGGTTAGGATGGGAGCCATGATGTTGTCACATCTAGACCTCACCTCCGATGAGGGCCAGTGAGCTGAGGATGGGGATGAAGATGCAGTTCTGGACAACTGACTGGCCCGTCCTCTTCTTGGTTGGGGTTAGAGGGGGGGGGCAGGAAGTGGAGGTCATAGCCCCATTACCCCCTCCGAGATCAGTGTGTGTGTGTGTGTGTGGAGGGGGGGGGGGCAGCTCTAACCAGCTATCAGACCAATCATTGAGATTAATTCACAACCCATCCCTGTTCCTCTTCCCTTCCTGGTTCTATTCACATCTGATTTGGAGAGAGAGAGAGAGAGCGAGAGCGAGAGCGAGAGCGAGAGCGAGAGCGAGAGCGAGAGCGAGAGAGAGAGAGAGAGAGCGAGCGAGCGAGAGAGAGAGAGAGAGAGAGAGAGAGAGAGAGAGAGAGAGAGAGAGAGATAGAGACCTCCCTGGTTTATTGGGGCCAAATGTAATTCAAAGTAACTCTCCTTATTAAGGGCTCTATCTATCTGTTCCCTCTCCTCTCATCCGTCTGTCTCAGTGTGTTGGTGGTGCTGGCGGTCCAGGAGTCATGAGAGCCACTTGATTAACGAGGGCTAGCTGCTTTACTTTGGACTTTATAATGGCGTTCTAATGGTGGCGATAAGAGACTGTTTGCTTCTATGCTAGTGTTCTACTGTTTGTTTTGGTAAAGAGAAAACAACATTGTGTCATTTGTGTCAGACTTAATCAACCTCATCATGTGCCAAACAAGACGTACATCGGGTCTGCACTGCAGTCCAGGGAAAATGAACACAAATAAATAAAAGTAAAAAACAGAAAGACGTGTTCCACTAAGATCTTTATCCACGTTGACTCAGGTCGGGCCAGCCTCCATCTGCTGACTGAGCCGGAGGTGGCCTCGCCTCGTCTAAATCTGAATGACAGTTTACCTCAAGTCTTCCTACCTGTGGGCGGGAGTAACTCAGGAGGTAGAGCGGTTGTCTGACAACCGGAAGGTTGCTGGTTTGATTCCCTTGGCTCCTCCTCCTTAGCAAAAGTGTGGAGGTGTCCCTGAGAAAGACTCCCTAACCCTAACTGGGGGGAGGGTGGTGGGGAGATTAAAATACCTTCCATCAATTAACTTTCTTTGAAATCTTTCCCCCTCAGGGTGGTGGCAGTCCCTGATTAAAGCCAGAGAAAAGTTGTGTGTGTGATTGCCGAATATCATCATGACTTTAGGAATTAGACGAGAGCCTTTTATTCCGCACCGCAGTGAAATCTTATATAGGGTTAAGAGAACATCATCACCGCTGTGTATCACTGAGAGGGACTCGGAGAAAGGGAGCGCTTGGTTTGCTCCACTGTGGCACTCGGTTCTGAGGACAGAACTATAAACTAGCGTTTCACCTGCATGGCGATGTCACCTGGGGTCAAGATGGGGTCAGGTGGAGATGAGGGATGAGGGACCCGGTTGAGACCCGTGACCTCCTACACAGCATGTGACTGTGAGTGAAGCGTGTGACACACACCTGTCTTTAGCAGTCTACTCTCGCCATACACAGTCAGCCACCTCAAGGAAATCACCCACGGCAACGCTGCTTGTTCCTCTCATCCCGGTGAGTCATCACTTCATGGCTCTCTGACCCGCTGCTCTCCATCCCTCATGGATCTATCTCCATCTAAATCAAATCGTCTCCTTAGAGATCCAGATATATAGAAAGAGAACTCCTAAACTCTTTGTCGAAAATATCCGTGTGCTAATTTTCAGATGCATTGCCGCTATATATAGATTAGATTAGATTAGATTAGATTAGATTGTATTATATTCAAATTTAAGTACAGTACAGCACAAATAAGTTGGAATCTAACCTGAATGGGTTAAATATATATATATACTCATATATCATATATAATATACTCATTTCACTGTGTGTACATGAATGTGACCAATAAAGAGGATGCAATCCTCCACATTAACATGTCAATTTAGATGTGTATGTGTGTGTGTGTGTGTCTGCACTGTGGTGTATGCACATGAAGTGTGTGTCCTAAAGTTAGCTTGTGTGTGTGTGTGGAGTGCATGATGTGTGTGTGTGTGTGTGTGTGTGTGTGTGTGTGTGTGTGTGTGTGTGTGTGCATGTGCTTGGGTGCATGTATGTGCATGCTTGTCTGTGTGTGTGTGTGTGTGACTCTTGGAGTATGGCGCCGGACGACACAGTTTTAGGGGGTTACCGTCGCAGCTATCGAGCCGACGGAATTTTCCGTCCACCGGGCGGACAGAACAAAGGCTCTCTCCGGTAAAGATCGCGGAGGGGGGGGTATGTCTCATGATAAACAGATCTTGGTGCAACCAAAGTCATGTACATCCCCTCAGGTCTTCCCCGGACCTGGAGTACCTGATGCTTATATGCTGTCCACACTGGCTACCTCGGGAGTTTACAGCGGTAACCGTGACCGCTGTTTACATTCCCCCACAAGCCAACACGGACACAGCGCTGAAGGAACTGTACGGGGCTATCAGCGACCAGGAGGCACACCCCGAGGCTGCTCTCATCGTGGCGGGGGACAAGGCGAACCTGAAGAAGGTTCTCCCGAAGTTCTACCAAAACATAACGAGGAACACACGGGCGAGCCGATCCTCGACCACTGCTACACCCCCTTCCGTGATGGCTACAAGGCCCTCCTCCGCCCACCGTTCGGCAAATAGGACCACCGCTCTATCCAGCTTCTCCCCGCCTATAGGCAGAGACTGAAGCAGCAACCGATCGCTGTGAGGGAGGTCCAATGCTGGTCGGACCAATCGGACTCTATGCTGCAGGATTGTTTTGATCGCGCTGACGGGGACATGTTCCGCGTTGCCTCGGACAATAACATCAACGAGTAAGCATCGTCGGTCACCGGGTTCATCAAGAAGTGCATAGATGACATTATATCGGATATATCCCAACCAGAAACCGTGGATTAACGGCGATGTTCGCGCTGCCCTACATGTGCGTAACGCCACCTTTGGCTCCGGGAATACGGAGGAATATACGAGAGCCCGTTACGACCTCCGTAAGACCATCGTCACTGCCAAGCGGAAGTATAAGGACAGAGTGGACGATAAATTCAATTTGCATATCGTCAAAATAGATCCACGGATGACGCAATTGTCATGGCCCTCCACACTGCCCTTTCCCACCTGGAGGGAGAGAACTGTTATGTGCGAATGCTGTTTGTGGACTACAGCTCAGCGTTCAACACGATAGTTGCTGCCAAGCTCGACACCAAGCTTAGAGGTCTAGGCGTGCCCCCATCCACGTGCAGCTGGATACTGGACCTCCTGTCGGACCGACGCCAGGTGGTGAGGATGGACAGCACCACCTCAGAGCCACTGACCCTCAACACGGGAGCCCCCCAGGGATGCGTGCTGACATCATCATCAAGTTTGCTGACGACACGACAGTGATGGGCCTGATCGCCGGCGACGACGAGACAGCCTACAGGGAGGAGGTCGGATCGCTGGAGCAATCGTGCCAGGAGAACAGCCTCGCCCTCAACGTCAAGAAGACCAAGGAGCTGATCGTGGACTTCAGGAAGCAGAGGGGAGAGCACAGCCCTATCTCCATCGACGGTGTTGCAGTAGAGTGGGTCAGCAGCTTCAAGTTCCTCGGCGTGTACATCTCCGAGGACCTCACATGGTCCACGCACACCACACATGTGGTGAAAAGGGCCCAACAACGCCTGTATTTCCTCAGGCGTCTGAAGAAATTCAGCATGGGCCCCCGCATCCTGAGAACATTCTATAACGGCACCATCGAGAGTGTTCTTACAGGGTGTATCACCGCCCGGTACGGGAACTGCACCGCACTCGAGCGCAGAGCGCTTCAAAGAGTGGTGCGGATGGCCCAGTATATCGTTGGAGGTGAGCTTCCCTCCCTCCTCGATATATACAATCAGCGGTGCGTGGCCAAGGCCAAACACATCATAAAAGACATTGCCCACCCCAGACACCAACTGTACACACTTTTACCGTCAGGCAGGCGATACCGCAGTATCAAGTGCCGTATAAATAGGCTTAGAGATAGCTTCCACAGTCAGGCCATCAGGCTGCTGAACAAGGGCGTATAGCATATAACAATGTATATTTTATTACATTTATTTATATATACATATTGCTCTTTTCTGTGCCGATATTTAGCATTTTATAAATTGCATATATTTTTAATTTTTATTCTTTATTCTATTTTTATTCTATTTGTATTCTATTTTCATCACTGCTTTATACTTGTGTAAACTGTGAAGTGACAATAAACTTGACTTGAGTGTGGGGGGGGGGATGCATGGCTGTGTATGTGCATGTGTGTGTGTGTGTGTGTGTGTGTGTGTGGTGTGGTGTGTGTGTGTGTGTGTGTGCTGTTGTGTTTCTACAGTGTGTGTGTGTGTGACCCTGCCCGTGTGCAGTATCTCCAGCTCTAGCTCCATGTCTCTGAGCGGCCGTGTGTTGTGGTTGCTAATGAACCCGGAGGAGGAGGAGAAAGAAACCTTGTTGACTCCACTCAGATAACAACAGCTCCATCAGACGCCTGACCCGCATACTTAATTAGAGCCATTATTAAGCCGGGGACAAGCGCGGGCAGATAAGTCGGCCATTTGCCGGAGGTGATAGCGGAGGCGGACGAGGGACGATCGGAGGCTTTCTGTGGCGAGTCGGGAGAGCGTTTCATCACTTCTGAGAGAGCCTTTGAACGCTGTACCAACATGTGCTCCTGGCCCTAATGTGTGAGCATACATTACACAGCCATTGCTCTGCATGTATATCTATGCACAATTCTACACGTGCGCCACTATCAGAACAGTGTCATTCATATTTCATCACACTATCATACTTTTGCTGGACTTTTGTGGACTCATTACAGCTACTGGACTGTTCTGCACCGTACTGCACTGTATTCATGATGCACTACGGGCACTTTTAAATGCTTTTAAATGCTTTATGCACAATTTAATACTTCCAATCTTCCATCCGTCACTTTATTCTTCTTTTTATTGTTATTTTTATTGTGTATAGTATTTTTTATAGTATAGTGTTTTAAAAGTCCTACTGCGGGAGGGACTGGGGAGTAAGTACTTTGTATGGCAAATACAAGTTTATATGTTATCTACTGTTCGTTGTCTCTATTTATATGATTTTACTGATTTATTTAGATTGTTAACGGTGAAGCGCTTTGTGACTGGTGTCTGTGAAAACTTAAATTACTTACGGACTATTGACTAAACACTATTGGTTATGGACAATTATCCACTCATTTCACAATAATACAATTAATTGATTCTGAATATCACCTTAATACAATGAATGCAATCAGAACACTGACATACAACTTTGGTGAATCCTAGTAAATCAAGAGCTCTTTCTTTACTACAATACAAGATACAAGATATTTACCGGCCATTTTTAACAAGTACATTGGAACGCTCACTCCCCATTCCCTCCCGCTCCAAAACAATACCATCAAATAATATATACAATACAAATGAGCAACAAAAGGACACCAAAGTGACTGATATTTAACTATGAAGAGGTACTGTGTGTGTGTGTGGATCAACCAAGGAGTGTGTGTAGACCATCTGGACGTCTCTCTGTGGGACTCGGGGCCGATCGGGCCCTCAGCTGACCTGCTCCCCCTTTAGATGGCGGCTCCTGCTAATCTCAGCTAATCTGTTTATCAAAGAGGAGCCCAATCTGGGAGATTGCTTTCCACTGAGTGGCACATTGGCAGGTGGCATCTGATGTGGTGTGTGTGTGTGTGTGTGTGTGGGTGTGTGTGTTTGTGAATGTGTGAGAGTGTTTGTGTGTGTGTGAATGTACTTGTGTGTGTGCGTGCATGTGCTTTTGCGTGTGTGTGTGCGTGTGATTGTGTGTGTGTGTGTGATTATGTGTGCATGTGCTTGTGTGTGTGTGCGTGCATGCGTGTGAGCATGCACTTCTGCCCAAGCGTGTGTGTGTGTGTGTGTGTGTGTGTGTGCGTGCATGCATGCATCTCTCCTTGTGTGTGTGTGTGTGTGTGTGTGCATGTGAGTGTGTGTGACTGCATTGTCACAAGCATTAGGTAAAGACTACCTTTGCTCTTTCTCTTCCCTGATTGAATCTGCCTCTCAGAGTTCTCCAAGGCTAAGCTCCACTGAGTCCTCTCTGGCTGGCCATTCATCTATAGACACCAGTGGTATGTTCCTTCTACAGAGCACAGGTGGATCTATATATATATATATAGATAGTTGGACGTATACATGACGTATACATAACATATTAGTCACTTATATAGAACGTTTTGAAAACTTATAGATACTTATACTAATGAATGCTTAGCGTGTTGCGTTACGATAGTCTAACCTATGCATAGAGCGCCTATAAAAGCTTATAAAAAGGCTGCAGCTCGATGATTCAAATCATAACATCGCACCAGACATGGCAGTATCACATCATCAACAGGGCACATCTTGGTTGTCGTTGGGAAGAGGCTCAGGGTTCAGGGAAACCTTGTCTTCAGTGCATTCCTTCAGCTCACAGTTTTTGTATATCTGCGCATCTGATGCTGATCCAGTACCACCGACATCTGCCCACATGAATTTGTAGTCAGCATCCACAAGCGCCATCAGAACAATGCAGTAGAATCCTTTGTATTATATTATATTATATTTTTACTGACAGGTCCCTCCTGTGAACCAATTCCCCTAAACGCTACCAATACGCCATTATACGGCAGCTGTAAGTTAGAAACAGGTTCAGTAAGTTCTGTGGTCGTCCGGAACACGTCAAATACGTCTACATAGGTCAATATGCATTGGAGACAAGTTCGATATAAGTTACACATAGGTTCAAAGCACGTTACTCATAGGTTAGAAATAAGTTTGGGGTACGCTAGACATTATCTCGACGCATTCCGAGTTATGAGTAACTTAGAAGTAACGTGTGTGAACGTGTGTCAACAATCGCATAACTTACCTCCAACTTATGGCCCGCGTATGCGAGCTGTATGAGCCGTACGCTGGCATACCTCGCCGTACTATGACGTATACCAGCGTGCTTCAGCATGCGCTTAACTTATACAGACTTACCCATACTTACCCATAAGTTATTTGACGTATGCCAGCATTTTAGAGTTTTGATACGTCGGCAGACGTTGGCTAAATCGTCAAGGTGTGACAGGGCCATAAACAACAATACTATGCTATACTAAACCATGCAATACTATACAACACTATACTGTTAACCACACTATATACTACCTACCATATACTTTACTTAAAAATAAAATCAACACTATATACTACCTACTATATGCTATACTTTATACAACACTATACTACAACAATTCTATACACAATAAAAAGCCTCAATCTACACTCTATCTACCCTCTATCTACTCTCTATCTACTCTCTATCTACTCTCTATCTACCCTCTATCTACCCTCTATCTACTCTCTATCTACTGTATATCGACCCTCTATCTACTGTATATCTACCCTCTATCTACTGTATATCTACCCTCTATCTACCCTCTATCTACCCTCTATCTGCTGTATATCTTCTCTCTATCTACTCTCTATCTACCCTCTATCTACTGTATATCTACCCTTTATCTACCCTCTATCTACTCTCTATCCACTCTCTATCTACCCTCTATCTACCCTTTATCTACCCTCTATCTACCCCTATCTACTCTCTATCTACTCTCTATCTACTCTCTATCTACCCTCTATCAACCCTCTATCTACCCTTTATCTACCCTCTATCTATCCTCTATCTACCCTCTATCTACCCTCTATCTACTCTCTATCTACCCTCTATCTACCCTCTATCTACTCTCTATCTACTGTATATCGACCCTCTATCTACTGTATATCTACCCTCTATCTACTGTATATCTACCCTCTATCTACCCTCTATCTGCTGTATATCTACCCTCTATCTTCTCTCTATCTACCCTCTATCTACTGTATATCTACTCTTTATCTACCCTCTATCTACCCTCTATCTACCCTCTATCTACTCTCTATCTACCCTCTATCTACCCTCTATCTACTCTCTATCTACCCTCTATCTACCCTCTATCTACTCTCTATCTACTCTCTATCTACCCTCTCTCTACCCTCTAGCTACCCTTTATCTACTCTCTATCTACCCTCTTTATACCCTCTATCTACCATATATCTTCTCTCTATCTACCCTCTATCTACCCTCTATCTACTCTCTATCTACTCTCTATCTACCCTCTATCTTTTTCTCTCTATCTACTCTCTATCTACCCTCTATCTACCCTCTATCTACCCTATATCTACCCTCTATCTACCCTCTATCTACTCTCTATCTACCCTCTATCTACCCTCTATCTACTCTCTATCTACTCTCTATCTACTCTCTATCTACCCTCTATCTACCCTCTATCTACCCTCTATCTACCCTCTATCTACTCTCTATCTAACCTCTATCTACCCTCTATCTACCCTCTATCTACCCTCTATCTACCCTCTATCTACCCTCTATCTACCCTCTATCTACTCTCTATCTACCCTCTATCTTTTTCTCTCTATCTACCCTCTATCTACTCTCTATCTACTCTCTATCTACCCTCTATCTACCCTCTATCTACTCTCTATCTGCCCTCTATCTACTCTCTATCTACTCTCTATCTACCCTCTATCTACCGTATATCTACTATTTATCTACCCTCTTTCTACAGTCTCTGCATTGTTTTCACCACTTACACGACGTTATCTTCTGTACCCGTGCAATTAGGAGTTAGGAGCTAGGAGTTAGGAGTTAGGAGTTAGGAGTTAGAAGCTAGGAGTTAGGAGTTAGGAGTTAGGAGTTAGGAGTTAGGAGCTAGGAGCTAGGAGTTAGGAGTTAGAAGCGGTGCCCAGATCTGCCCTGCACAGGTGTGTCTTAAGCTGTCTATCTGGTTGCTCCGACTGAAGCATTTTGCTTCTTGCGTGTTGCCATGACCACCTGGTCTGCTATTCAAGTTTTGTGGACTTTGTTTGTGTGTATATATATATATATATATATATATATATATATATATATATATATATCAGTGGTGAAGCGTCAGGGCCTTCAAGGTATTCAGAGAAGACCCTGAAACTCTCAGATGAAAAAAGAAAATAATTGTTTTAATAAAATGTAATACAAATTAATCAAATTTAAATCAAATGAATAAATGAGAATGGTATCTGTGTTGTTATCTGTTATATTACAGTGTTACGTTGATTTGTTTGTCTTTCTTGGTCCATGCACTACGCATTTGAGTGGTTTTGTGTTGGAAAAACAATGCAACCAATCAGATATTTTTCTGGGTTGCTGGGAAGAATATCCTTCAACCAAAGTATTCCCAATGACTTTGGCCCTTAGACTGAATGAGAGCGTACGTTTGGATTGACAATTTGATCAACCAATCATATAGTGATTTGTAGCCAATGGGCGTATTCTTTCAGATTTCCCCACAGGTCCATAGTGTGCTAGAAGGTTCACTGGCTCGAGACCTAGCGTAGCGTTGTGCTACGTTGTTTTTTTTCTACGTAGGTTTTTTACGTCGAAATGGCAACAGGTGAAGATGATGTTGTTGCGCAATTGTTGTTAGTACCCTTTTCCAGACGACCATTCAGTGAAAAGATGGACATTATAAAAAAATGATCCCCGTCAACACTGCATCTGTGGAAAGGACATTGTCCGCCCTCAAACGGATAAAAACATATGGAGGAACAGAACAGGACAATCCCGACTCACTGCATTAGCTGCCATAGCTATTGAAAGGCAACTTCTTTTGGATCTGAAAAGCTTTATGACCGGGTTATCGAAACATTCATCCAGAAGGACAGGAGAATGGATTTGGTCTTTAAGTGAACATCATTGGTGAGTGAGACTCATTTGTCTTTGCTGGTTTTGTCTCAGTGTTGCGTCTCGTTGAGCTGGTTGTTGCATTTTGTTTCCACACACTTGTTGAATGATTAGTTAATGGCTGACTTGAGTTTGTTAAGCATTGTTGTGCATTTAAATTGAGAGTTTTGACTAGATCTATCTTTGCATCGCTTAACGTGAAAAGACTTAACGTAACTAAGAGTTACAAAACCGCGATCAATAATCACCACATTTCTCTGGCATATGTCTTGTCATGAGCACCTGTCAAAATATCTAAACTTAAATCCTCCCATTATGAACGTTATGTGACATTAAGTGTTTTCCTCTCTGTTGAGCCAGTAAGGAAAAGTCTTAACGCAGCTTTATGAGAGGAAAACACTTAATGTAACATAACTTCCGTAATAGTAGGATATAGGTTTTGATATGTTGACAGGTGAAAGTGCTACTGACAAGACATATGCCAAAGACATTTGGTGATTATTGATCGCTGTTTTGGAACTTTAAGTTGCGTTAAGCCTTTTCACGTATCGTTTTAGACCCTAATCCCTTTCGTCGATAGCCTGTGTGTGGTGGTCTGTGTTGGTCTGGTACTTCACTACATGGACACTGATTTACCACCTATGGTCAACTTGGAAATTGGCTGTGACAATCTGATCTGCCTAAATGAGATAACGCATAAAGTGACTCCGTGACGTCCGTCTGACTAGAACAACCGGGGGGTGGTGGTGGTCTACAGAAGGTCCAGTTGTGGTAGACACGGTTCGCCACTGATATATATATATATATATATATATATATATATATATATATATAGAGAGAGAGTCTATGTCATTACAGCATCCAGCTTACGCTGTGTTCAAACCAACCACCGGTCGGGCGGTGATTTCACATAGAAATTAATCATTTTAAATTAATATTTCCTGTCCTTCACCATCCAGACATTCAAAGCAGTCACTTAGCTATGCTAGGTTGCCATTAGATGACTACAAATAACGCCTCCCCCCCTCCCCCTCCCCCACCCCCTCCCTGCCCCCCCCTCCCCCTCCCTGCCCCCTCCCTGCCCCCTCCCTGCCCCCCCCTCTTTGAAGCCTTTGATCAATCATCCATCAGAACACTTGAAGAGACACGCAATGTTGTCTTCCATTGTTTTAATGCCCTCAGAGCTCACCCAGCTTGTGAACATTTGCTGCCCAATAATAATAGAGAAAATGAGGCAGGGCCAGCCCACCTAGAGACCCATTCCCCTGGAGCACTGCTCTACCAATCCTAGGAACCTCGTTGCCCCATATAAAGGATGTGATAAGGATGCGTTGTTTATGGAACAAAATAAAGATTTGTGTGTAAAAAGAGTTAGACATGAAAATTTTATTGAAGTCAAATTTGCCTTAAAATGTGAATCCAGAGTGTGGGTTATATTAATTCCATTATATTGAATCCAGATTTGGTCAGAGTTAAGGGTATACTAGTTATAAATATAAAGCCTGTCTGATCATCTGATACCACTTTGGGGAGAACCTTCTCCAAACAGTTTGCCAATACCTTTGCCAGTATTTTAACATCGACATTAAGTAAATCAATTGGACGGTAAGAACCACAATGCTAAGGGTCTTTCCATTTCTTAAGTAATAAAGAGATTGAAGCCTGTGTTAAAGTGGTTGGCAAAGAGCCTTGCTCCATGGACTCAACATTTAAAGTAAGGGGGCTAAAACTCCACAGAACTTCTTGAAAAACTCAGTAAGATACCCATCTGGTCGGGTGCTTTACCGCTCTGCATCGCCTTGATAGTGTTAACAACCAGACCTACTGGGGCATCAAGTGTCTTTGCAGTTTCTGGACTGATTGATGGGAGGTCTAAATTGTGGAAATATGTATCTACGTCTGTGGTGTCTACCAGTTCTGATTGATACAGACAAGAATAGAAAGATTTGAAAGCCAAATTGATGCCAGAGGAGGACAGTAAATAGTTTGAGGAATCTTGAAGTGGGGGAATCAGGCGGGAAGCTTCTTTTAGTTTCACCTGATGTGCCAGTAACCTCCTTGCTTTATCACCATATTCATATAGCGACACCCGTGTTCGTAGTAGAAGTTGCTCAGCCTTCCTCGTAGACAGCAAATTAAATTTTGCCTGTAGGTTTGTTGTTCGTTTGTTCGTTTTTTGTATAATTCGGGAGTGGGATTAGTAGAATATACACAATCAAGATCAAGAAGAGAGTTTGTCAGGTCAGTTGTTGCTGTTTTCTGTGCTTTGTTTTTATATGCGGAAAATTTGATAATTTTCCCTCTCAGAACTGCCTTCAGAGTTTTCCATAGTTATGAGTGAGACCGATTCCCATTTGTTGATGTTGATAAATGTAGGCATGGAGGCGGCATGGAGGCAGCTGTATGGTTGCTAAACGCTTGGTCTGACAAAAGCAGAGAGTTAAGCCTCCACTAAGGAGGGTCTCTTTTAGGAATGGCGAAAGAGAGATCAACTGTTAATGGAGCATGATCGGAAATAACAATGGCTCGATAAGAAGAAGTATTTTGTCTATAAAAAAGTCATCTATGCAGGAAAATGAGTGATGAACTTGAGAAAAAAACAAAAACTCATTTGCATTTGGGTTGTTTAATCTCCAGGGGTCTGCATATCCAATCTGGTCCATAAACAGTGAAAAAGCCCTGGACATAGCAGATTGAGTAGTAGTCCTAGAGCTTGACCTATCAAATGTTGGGTAAATAATAGTGTTAAGAACACCCCCAAAAATCCTGAGGTGGGTGTCTGAGCCAGGGAGGGAGGATAGAAGTCTGTGCGCAAATCCTGCATCATCAAAATTTGGAGCATAGACATAAACTAGCAATACTGGTGTCTGGAGGAGGTCGCCTACAACTATAATATATCTACCTTGTGGATCTGAGATCACATTGGAGGCAGAAAACTTTTTTTGTCCATAAGTATTGTAACCCCTCTAGATTTAGAACTAAAGGAAGAGTGAAACACCTGCCCAATCCAAGACCTGCTCTCAGATGTTTCAGGTTAGAGAGAGCCCTTGACCGCTTATTTGGATTATTCATACCTTTTACATTCCAGGTTATAAACCTGACTGGAGTGGCTATATCGGCCCTCCCGGTGTTTGGGGTACTAGCCATTGTCTAAGTTGTAGGCCAAATTGAGAGAAAATCGATGAGCTAAGTTCCACATATTGCTTTTTCAGACCCTTTATGTAAAGTTAACCGGATAAACATGTGAATGAAACTGCCCCACCCAGCCCCATCCCCCCTCCCATCCCCCAACCCCAAGTCCCCTTCCCCAAACGAAGAAGACAGCAGGTTAATGTTATCCATAAACTTCTGATTCATCTATACTTGACTTAACTTACTTAAGTTAAGTCAAGACTTAACTTACTTACTAACTTACTAACTTACTTAACATACTGGGTTATCCTCAGCCCAATTATAAGAACAAGCAACAAGAGTGGGAAAAACAAGTATATGAACACATTTCTATCTCTTCATCGCTAGTAACTCTGCAATAGAAGCAGCCTGGTGTCAACGGTACTAATTAGGACAGACACTAACAAAATAGTTATTTTAGTACAGTAGTGATAGATTAATATTGAAAGGCAGCAATATGTCGACTGCAGAATAAAATAAATAAATATCTGGGACGTAATATCTGCTACTGTCGTTACTATTACCATGGCCCAGACATGATCCGTATGGGTTTCCAACACAACATGTTAGCACCCCACACAGTGAAATCTACAACGTATGTGGGTTATAGGCACTTTGGGGGGGCAGTAGCTCAGTGGATAAGGACTTGGCTTGGCAGCCGCAAGGTCGCCAGTTCAAGACCCGGAATCACCAGGTTACTGCCTAAGTGCCCTTGAGCAAGGCACCCCCTACACTGCTCCCCGGGCGCTGTACTAATGGCTGCCCACTGCTCCTAACACTAGGATGGGTCAAATGCAGAGAACTAATTTCCCTCGGGATAAAAAAAAAATATATATATATATATACCTAGAACAGTGCATATTTTCCCACACCACCGAGAATTCCCTATTCACTATCTCTCCCACACTAGAGTCCACAAACTAACAAATTAACAAATTAAGTTGAAACGCAAATTAACTAATTTATTTTAAATGCACACTGTGCAACATAAGTAGTTCAGCACACACACCTCGCCGGTTAGACTGTGTGTAGGTTATAACTGCATGGGTCTGAATACCTTTTGTAAACGTTCAGGTGTGTGAATACCTTATGTGAAGTGGTGGTTGTAAAAGGTTTGTTCTTGTTGTGGCGAGTGGAAGAAGAGCCGTGAGCCGTGAGCCGTCATGACGACCCAAAGGCCCAAAGGCGTCTGAATCCCACATGTCACCCCCTCCTCCTGGAGCTTGGCCTTTACACCGTTGAATGCGGACCTCTTGCGGGCAGCGTTGGCGCTGTGGTCCTGGAAGATGAATACTTTGTCCCCCCTGATTACTAATTGCACTGCCTGTAAAAGACAGTGGAATCTAGAATCGATATAATCTAATCTAATCTAATCTAATCTAATCTAAACAAATATGTAGGATGGGTAAGGAGACGAGCTAACAGGGGAGAAGAGGAGAGGGGGAAACTCGACTAGGATGGAGTAAGTAGGAAATGGAGACGTGTCGAGCGTAAGATGGCGTTGCGTGGGCTGTGGAGGTGATGCATGGGGTGGGGGGGAAGGGGGGTGGCTGCATCACTAAAACACATCCTTTAGCTGTGCCCCCTCCTCCTCCTCCTCCTCCTCCTCCTCCTCCTCCTCCTCCTCCATGGAGGCCAGTCACGGGCATTTAGTTTCCTCCAGCCTCTACCGCCTCAGTCTTCAGTGAAGTCTTCCAGGGGGCGGGTCTACGGCGCCACGCTTGCTCCCAGTCACAGAGTAGAAACCATAACCATAACCCCTCCCCCCCAAAGGGTCCATTAAGTTATAGTGATGCTAGTGTGACTTTCTCTAGTGGTCCTCTCTCCCCTTTTGTCTTTATTGCTCTCTCACTCCCTCTTTCGCCCTTTCTCTTTTTCTCTTTTTTCTCTCTCTCTCTCTCTCTCTCTCTCTCTCTCTCTCTCTCTCTCTCTCTCTCTCTCTCTCTCTCTCTCTCTCTCTCTCTCTCTCTCTCTCTATATCTATCTAGCTATGTTCTGCCATAGTGCGGTGCCTCTACACACCTGGTGTCACTGCGCATATGCAGATCTATCGCACGATGGAACACTTTACGGTCATCATCTCGGGATCCAGATCTATTAAATAAAAAGTAAAAAAACATACTTTTTGCAAATTCCTCGACCCAAAGCATATTCTTTTTTGTGCGATTTCTTATTTTTTTTGGTGGGTGGGGGGGGGGGAAAGTACTCTATTTTAATAGAGCTGTCACTGTATTTTTGACAACCTTACTTTCATCTGCCGCTTTCCAGTTGTATATGAGACGGTACACGGCAGCAGAGAGAGTGTGTGTGTGTGTGTGTGTGTGTCAGCACAAAAAAAGTCTAAATAAGAAACGCAGGCTCACCACCACAACCAGCGATGGACAACCTGCAAACAGCTGGAATAGTTTTGAGGGTAAAACACTGGTACTTATTCACTTTAATGATCAGGCTCTCTATTGACTTTTTTTTTGGGACAATATTCATCCCGCTAGCGGCTGGGCGATGAGCGCTTATATAGCGCAGCCCAACACAGCGGCATGTGTCGGGGTGTGTGTGTAGCGGGTTTACAGTTGACCAGGCGTAACTGATATGGTTGTTGTTTGCTGTTGTAAAGTTCTGTGATATGCTAACGACCCCCCGTGTTGACCTTCTGTGGGGCTTACCCGCAGCGGCCAGGGTCAGAGGTCAAAGCTCACGGTTAGCTACAGTAGAACGATTTTAAGATACTGTGTCTCACTTTTATCACAAACCCACCTTGCACCTGGAACGTTTTGAGTTCGGAACTCCAATGTTTCAAGTCTGAAATATAGACTGACCAGTTGTCTGAAACGCAGAATATGCACAATTAATGCACACACACAATTCCACAATTCCTACAACGTTTCTCTGCTTTAAGGCTTCGGCGATAGCAAGCCGTCTGAACTGATGGTAGACAGGATGCTAAATCTTCTGGGGGACTACAGGCCTGATTTCCTATTTTTCCAACAGTTTTTAAGGCAGCTGCGAGCTGCTTTGGCCAACATCAAGGATTGCCGGGAGCTGGCTGAGGAGGCCGATAAGTTTTTCCTGGCGGGTCAAAAGCGCTGTTCGGCCGCACTTTCTCCAGCACCAGCCAGTCCATCACCGCCTGGGGCCACAATGATCACAGCAGCGGCAACAGCAGCACCTCAGCGGCGGTGGGTCAACTAAGGTGGCCTTAGTTATTACCACAAGAGGTTTGGACACAAACGCTAAACGCCAAACTCTGCCGTTCTCTGTGTAGTTTTCACCGGGTGGGAAATGCTCAGTACACAATCTCCGGTCGGGTTTCTTGTGCGACACAGGCCAGGGGTGGATGTTTTGAGTGATGGACAAGGCCCTCACATGGAGGCTGCTAACGGCAGCCCTATCCAAACTTATGGCTCAAGGTTTGTGTAGCTGTGTTTTAGGGGGGCAGCGGTCACAGCAAAGGTGGCTTTTCCTCAGTGCAGATTTCTTGTTTGAGTATGGACTGCTGGTGGATGTGAAGCACCGCGGCTTGATCGATGCTGTCACCTTCTGTTTGCATGCATGCACGCTTAGCCGGGCGGACTCCAGTAGGCTATCAAGCGTGCTCTCCGCCACGGATGACTATCTCCGGCTCCTGGTGGAGTTCCCGGTCCTCACTCAGCCCACCTTCTCGTCGTCAACTGCTAAACACGGGGTGGAGCACCCCATAGCCATTGCCAATGCTGGCACGGCGGTCCTGTGTGACGTCTCCACGGGCCAACCCACGGCCCATCATTCCAGCCGGCTGGAATTGGCCGGGTTGACAGGCTCCCGTGGCTCATGCTGGGCCTGGGCCCACCGCGTGCCCCTGCAACAGCCCTACGATGGCTCGTTCCGCGTCCTGGAGGCCGGGGATAAACACTTCATCATGGACATTGGGGGCAAGTCGGATGGCATCTCCGTGGAACACCTCAAGCCAGCCCACCTGGACCGACCAGTTCAGCTGGCTCAGCCCTCGCGGCGGGGGTGGCCGCTTGTGCCGATTACACTGCCTCCGTGGACCCCGGGGGCACCTCCAGCACCCGCCCATCCTCCGTTCCACCGCCGGGTCCTTGAGGCCCCTGGGGACACAGCAGACCCTGCTCCTCTTCGTCGGAGCTGTCTGGTCGGGCCATCCGCCCTCCGCCACCTTTACTCTCTGGGGGGGCGGGTGTAGAAGACTATTAACATGACATAATGCGCATTCTTCGCAATTCCTACAATAATCTGTATTTTCACAGATGAATCTGTATTTATATGTATTTATTTTTATTATATTTCTCTGAAATTTTAGGTGAGGATGATCCTCCATTTCAATGGATGAGCCTCCACTGCTATATGCTTTACTATGTACTATACTATATACTATACAACACTATACTATGACAATACATTTCAGAAGTCACTATTTGGCAAATAAATAGAAGAATGGTTGTTTTTGTTGTTGCTTGTTTTCTAATGAAACGGTTCCATTTAAAGAACACAATTACTGTTTTAATGGAAAACAAAACCTTTATTTATTTTAGCCTCAAGCTGGGAAAAAATGCAATAAATAAATTAACAAACAAACAAACATCCCTTAATGTATGCAAATGCCCTGAATAGTTGACAGTTTGAACCAGTTGTTTACACTACCAGCTGCCACCACAACCCAGTATAAATACCCACATATCAAAGCTCGATATTATGCCTACATTTAAGGCCTGTATCGTTTAAGCTCTGTGCTTTTAATTCATAAATACTCTGTAAAGTAGTTGGTAAAAGTTTTTCCTTTCCAGCGTTGTGCATGACTAACATTGCTAGTTATTCTGCTATGTTGTGGCTAATGTTTATGGATATTTTGATCTAGTTCACTTCCCTGTTGTAAAAACGAACCAAAAGCCCCAAAAGGATGGTAGTACAGTCTGTAAGGCTGGATAATTCTCACTGTAGGAGCAGGGAGGAGCATTTGTATATGTTAATATATTATATAATATATTATATACTTTTATATAATATAAAAGTGCCACTATTCAACTCCTTCTGGATCCATATGAAACGGGAGAAAATGTGTCTGTCTTTAGTGGGAGTAAAAAATGCTTAAAGAAAATAAAACCAAACTGACTTGGGTGGAATGAAGCTCAGTGTGAAGTCACGCTGATATATATTTGATATATATTTGATATATATTTGATACATATTTGATCAACTGTATATTTGATATATATTTGATATATATTTGATATACATTTGATATACTGTATATCTGATATATATTTTATATATATATATTTGATATACTGTATATTTGATATATATTTGATATACATGATATACGTATATCTGTTATATTACAGTATATGGAAAAACAATGCAACCAATCAGATATTTTTCTAGGTTGCTGGGAAGAAAATCCTTCAACCAAAGTACTCCCGATGACTTTGGCCCTTAGACTGAATGAGAGCGTACGTTTGGATTGACAGTTTGATCAACCTGTCACGGTTACGGTGGTTGGCAGGGGGTGTGGCCAAGCCACGTGCGCTGGCGGTGCACACACACTCCTGTCAACAAGTGTTACGGTGGTTGGCAGGGGGCGTGGCCAAGCCACGTGCACTGGCGGCGCACACACACACCTGTCAGCTATCATACATTGTTCATGTTACGTCGTACATTCTGGACGGAATCGCCACGCTGATGTCCCGGAGATCCAGATCCTTTACCTATCCCGCGTCACCCGCCTGTCTCGCGTTACGCCGGTCTATACGAGCTCCCCGGTAATTCTAACTACCTGTCTGGTACCTGTCGCTATTCCGACCTCCCGGTACCCAGACCCCTGGACTGTCCCTGATCACTCTTTTGTGTTGTTTGTTTTGTGCTTTAAATAAAGCTTTATGTTATAGCTCCACTGTCTTGGTCTGCGTTCTGGGTCCCACCGAACAATCCCATTTGTGACACAACCAATCATATATTTCCCCACAGGTCCATAGTGCGCTAGAAGGTTCACTGGCTCGGTCTAGCGTAGTGCTACGTTGGATTTTTTTCTATGTAGGTTTTTTACGTCAAAATGGCAACAGGTGAAGACGGAATTGTTGTTAGTACCCTTTTCAAGACGACCATTCAGTGAAAAGATGGACATTATAAAAAACGTTTTAACGATTCCCATCACCACATGCATCTGCGGAAAGGAAATTTTATTATTATAAAAAACATATGGAGGAACAGAACAGGACAATCCCGACTCACTGCATTAGCTTCCATAGCGATTGAAAGGCAACTTCTTTTGGATCTGAAAAGCAGTGATCAGCTTTATGACCGGGATCGATCCATCCAGAAGGACAGGAGAATCGGTCTTTAAGTGAACATCATTGGTGAGAGAGACTCATTTGTCTTTGCTGGTTTTGTCTCAGTGTTGCGTCTCGTTGAGCTGGTTGTTGCATTTTGTTTCAACACACTTGTTGACTGATTTGTTAATGGCTGTCTTGAATTTGTTAAGCATTGTTGTGCATTTAGAGTTTAGAGTTTTCTTTGTATCGCTTAACGTGAAAAGACTTAACGTAACTAAGAGTTACAAAACCGCGATCAATAATCACCAAATGTCTCTGGCGTATGTCTTGTCATTAGCACTTTCACCTGTCAATATCTCATCTTAAGACCTACCATTATGGACGTTATGTGACATTAAGTGTTTTCCTCTCTATTGAGCCAGTAAGGAAAAGTCTTAACGCAGCTTTATGAGAGGAAAACACTTGACAGGTGAAAGTGCTAATGACACTTGCCAGAGACATTTGGTGATTATTGATCGCTGTTTTGGAACTTTAAGTTACGTTAAGCCTTTTCACGTATCGTTTTAGTACCGTCCCTTTCATCGATAGCCTGTGTGTGGTGGTCTGTGTTGTGCTGTTACTTCACTACATGGACACTGCTTTGCAAACTATGGTCAACTTGTAAATAGGCTGCGACAATCTTATCTGCCTAAATGAGATAAGGCATAAAGTGACTCTGTGACGTCCGTCTGACGAGAGGAGGTGGGGGTGGTCTACAGAAGGTCCAGCAGTGATAGACATGGTTCGCCACTGGTATAACGTAACATTCTTGAAAAGGAAAACCACAGTGAGAATGGATGATCATAAACATAAGGGTTTATGTACGTCGTGTCTAGCAACTGTTAAAGACAATGTACTATGGAGTTACTTTAATTCAAAGTGACTCCATAGTTACAGTGAATCCAGATGCATGTCATCAAGGAGCAGGTGGGGGGTTTGGGCATCTTGCTGATACATGCAGGTAGACTTCAGACATCAGGAAGTGTCTTTCTGCTCTTCTCCACGCGATGCATCAAGCCTGTATGGCTAGAAAGTGTTCGGTAGTCTGCGCCTTGCTGCCGTGCTGTCTGACACAGAGGGGAGCGGCTCTTAAGGACTGTGGTTCACTGAACCTAAATGTGACGATCACCTTGGATTACTGTTAAAAACACCTGCAGGTTCCTGCACTTAGTGTGGTGTGCTGGCGTGGTGGTTGTGGCTGCAGGGGGCACTGTGGAGACACAGAAGACAGAGAGGCCGTAGAAACCCTGATACAGTCGTAACGGTAAGCTAGCGTCCACTAGCTTAGCTCCCGCTCTAATTGAGGCCATATGGGATCGACTTTATAACGGGTCTTTAGAACTTCCTCGCTGCCAGGACTGCAAGGTAAGGCCGGCCATAGGAGTTCAACTGAACCTCCTTTGTGTTGAGACAAGGCTGTAATGTTTCTACTGGGCTGCTCCACCTCCACCATAAACAAATGCCAGTCATTTAATCTCCGCTGCTCTGTATCTCACATGCTCCTTTTAAAGGGAACTAGGACGTTTCCCCAGAGGGTGTGAGCTAGTGGGGGACCCTACACGCAGGGCCTCTCTTTAAAATACACTCATACCGTGTTGACTGCATTCACTGCCCATTCACCGCCCATCTTCCTGCGCTGGGAACTCACCTCTTCAGGAAACACTACCCTTCGTTGGAAAATATGAACAGCTGTGTGTGAGGAGGGAAGTATCTCTCTGAGGGTATGCATGTAATTGTATGTGTATGTGCAATTATGTGCGTGTGTGTGTGCACACCAGCGTGTGCATGCATGTGTGTAGATGTGAGGGAGCAGAGGGGGTGGGGGCTGTAAGGGAGCAATGTGCTTTCACTGACCTGATGGGGGTTCCACTGTGAGGCTGCTCCTGCCAGGCTGGCTCTGTGCCTCTGTTATTCCAGGCTCAGAGTTCCTCTCCATGTCAAAGGGCCTCTGTTTCACCCCCAGGTGTGGAGGTGATGATTAGCCACTACAAGCTGTTCCATAATTGTCATGTGACTATGTGTCATTGTGTATGTGGGTGAGTGAGTGAGTGAGTGAGTGTGTGTGTGTGACATCACACAGAGTGTCCACCCAGATGTATGATGGAAAGATCCATCTAGCGGCCTACCCAGTGGACCGTACCAACCGGTAGGCTGATCTATCCATCAAACATCTGGGTCAGCTTGTGAGGTCACACTCACACCTCGTGGTGGAATAGGGCCACTTTAAGGAACTTTAAGGTACTCCTCTCAGAACCCCGGACCCCAGCAGACTAGACTCACTAAACCATCACACAAAGTCAGATGCAACGTTTAGCCTATCAGTAGATGTGTCTGAAGGAGATACGAGGAATACGGAACAGATAGCAATTCAAAATGTCACAGAGGAAATATGCCTTTTGACAGGCAAGTTCCAGACAGAGGAAGACCTCAGGGAGACGGAGAGGAAAGCATCTTATGAAACCAGATCTACCAATGAAACTCCTCAAAGCTAAATCTAAATATCATAGTTGGAACGTTTTATAATCAAAATATTGATTATGATGACAATTAAATATATATACAGTACATACTGTATATAAATATATATGTATATATATAATGTATATATATATATATACACATTGGAAGTTGGTTAAAAGTCTAGAAGTGGTCATTGTAAAGTGAAAATAAGTATTATTAAATCTATGCAAGAATCTATGCAAGAACAATCAACAATAAATGTAATAGTTTACGGGTCGTAACAGAAGTCGGGTTCTGTAGTGCTCTGTAGTGCTCTGTAGTGCTCTGTAGTGCTCTGTAGTGCTCTGTAGTGCTCTGTAGTGCTCTCAGCAGGTTAGAAGGGTCGTAACAGAAGTCGGTACTGTAGTGCTCTCAGCAGGCTAGAAGGGTCGTAACAGTCGGGTACTGTAGAGCTCTCAGCAGGTCATAAGGGTCGTAACAGTCGGGTACTGTAGTGCTCTCAGCAGGCTATAAGGGTCGTAACAGAAGTCGGGTACTGTAGTGCTCTCAGCAGGCTATAAGGGTCGTAACAGAAGTCGGGTACTGTAGTGCTCTCAGCAGGCTATAAGGGTCGTAACAGAAGTCGGGTACTGTAGTGCTCTGTAGTGCTCTGTAGTGCTCTCAGCAGGTTATAAGGGTCGTAACAGTCGGGTACTGTAGTGCTCTCAGCAGGCTATAAGGCTGATAAGGTTCTGTATATTGAACTGTTTACCTGTGCTCAAACTGAAAGAATTAGTCTTGGAAATATCGTTTCTGGCTTTAAGCTCTGGCAATATTGTTTTTTCAACCAGCCAATAAAGAACATTCCATTGAATTGATGTGAACCAAAAAGGAACTCAATGTCCTAGATGCTTGTGTGTGTGTGTGTGTGTGTGTGTGTGTGTGTGTGTGTGTGTGTGTGTGTGTGTGTGGGTCAGCTCTTTGATTGAG
>CM051019.1:22315916-22318416 GCA_027704905.1 Muraenolepis orangiensis
CGTGCTTCATCTCGTTAGTCATCTCACTCCTTCTGCTCCGTGGCTCCGCTAATTTGCGTTCATCATAACAAGTGAGTTCCTCCTCTAGGATGTCAAGGATGGGCAATTTGGATGGTGGTGGGGGCCACATAATTGATGTACTGGCCACCAGGGGGCCGCAGATTCACACACACACAAATTCCATGTATTGTATGGAATCTATTGTATCAAAGTCTGACATCTTTATTGACATTTTTCAATCTTTCCTTTGTTTTATTTTTATTAATTACGTTGTTTCTAAATTGATCTAAGGGCCGCACAAAGAGGAGGTGGGGGCCGCATGCGGCCCGCGGGCCACCATTTGCCCATCCATGCTCTCAGTGTTCGTGGGTTAGGGTTAGTGTTAGGGTTAGGGTTTGGGTTAGGGTTAGGGTTAGGGTTAGGGTTAGGGTTAGGGTTAGGGTTTGGGTTAGGGTTAGGGTTAGGGTTAGGGTTAGGGTTAACCCTAAAAAGACAGCGTGGGGGTTAGCTTGGGGGTGTAGTAGAGCCACCATGCGTCTGTAACCAGATTTCTCTCTCTCTCCCCACAGGATCCTGTCTCACCGAGAGAGAGAGAGAGAGAGGAGAGAGAGAGAGAGAGAGAGAGAGAGAGAGAGAGAGAGAGAGAGGAGAGAGAGAGAGAGAGAGAGGAGAGAGAGAGAGAGAGAGGGAGGGAGGGAGAGAGAGAGAGAGAGAGGGAGGGAGGGAGGGAGGGAGGGAGGGAGGAGAGAGAGAGAGAGAGAGGAGAGAGAGAGAGAGAGAGAGAGAGAGAGAGAGAGAGAGAGAGAGAGAGAGAGAGAGAGAGAGAGAGAGAGAGAGAGAGAGAGAGAGAGAGAGAGATTGCAGGTGTATGAAGCGTCACTATTTGAGGTCAATGAACTGATTGGCTCAGTGTGTTTAATCACAGCATCCGTACAGCAAGGACTACCAGGTTTAAGGATAGTTTTTATCCACAGGCAGTGACCTACTGACCTGCTAGCAGTGCTGCCACTATCATAACATTGTCATCCATATCACACTGTCATACTTTGCTGGACTTTCTGGACTCATCAGTTAGTGCACTGTCCTGCACTGTATTCATGATGCTGCTGCACTACTGGCACTTATAATCGTTTTTAAAAAGCTTTTTGCGCAATGTGCATATCATCCATTATTGACTTTATTGTTCTTTTTATGGTTCTTTTTATTGTGTTGAGTGTTGTTATAGTATATTGTTGTTTATAGCAGTGGTTCTCAACCTTTTTTACACCAAGTACCACCTGAGGAAGTAGTTGTCTCTCCAAGTCCCACCATATGACCCACGCTAACCTCCAGTCTATTCAGCTGTGCACCGTTCACACAGGAGGCTCATTTATTACTAATAACATGATTTATTGTTAAGGGGTAGCACTAGAACTAGCAAACTCTTCCACACAATTATCATACAATGCAAGAGGCATCGAGAACATAATAACTATCATTCTCACACAGCAAGGGAGAAAATTAAGTATTTCAGCAAATGAAGTTCATTCAAACACACATACACACACACACACACACACTCTCTCTCTCTCTCTCTCTCTCTCTCTCTCTCTCTCCTCTCTCTCTCTCTCTCTCTCTCTCTCTCTCTCGCTTCCTCTTCCTCCCTGTCCATCTCTCTCCTCCATGTCTCTCACTCTCTGCCACACTCTCTCTCTCCTTGTTCCTCTCTCCTCTCTCTCTCTCTCTCTCTCTCTCTCTCTCTCTCTCTCTCTCTCCTCTCTCTCTCTCTCTCTCTCTCTCTCTCTCTCTCTCTCTCTCTCTCTCTCTCTCTCTCTCTCACACACACTTACAGCATACAGCTCTTACGCGTACTGCGTACTTCAGTCTAAGGGCCAAAGCATGCAGGAGTACTTTGGTTGAAGGATATTCTTCCCAGCAACCCAGACAAATATCTGATTGGTTGCATTGTTTTTCCAACACATTTATTAATTTTATTTTGATTGCATAAAATTGTATTAAATTGTATTCGATTTTATTAATACAATTAATTCGATTTTTTTTGTTTCATCTGAGAATTCCAGGGTCTTCTCTGAATACCTTGAAAGCCCTGACTCTGTTGTGACCCAACGAGACCGGCTAGCCAAATGTGCCAGAGAACCCAGAAAAAGAGACAGGACACCCAACGGATAATGTCTTTACTGAAAGATCCACAAAATCAAAAACAACAGGGTAGGCTTGGATAAGTTACGAGGTATGGTCGACACGGGGGGGTGGTCCAGAGGGTGGAACACGGAGAGGGTCCTTGGAGCGGGGGGGGGGAGGGTAGGACAAGACGTGACGTAGTCGGAGCTGGAGACACAGGTCCTCGAGTAGGAGGGAGACATAAGGTTCTCAACCATCAAGCGTCCGACGTGGGTCTTGGGCCTTAAGAAGGGTAGATCCCAGGTTCATTACCATGGGATTGATTAGAGCGCGGGGTCTTGGGCCTTAAGAAGGGTAGATCCCAGGTTCATTAGCATGG
>CM051019.1:22323416-22327772 GCA_027704905.1 Muraenolepis orangiensis
CCCTCTTGGGGGTTACCTGATAGAGATCACTCTCTGATGTGACGACTACAAGGCCCTCTGGGGGGTTACCTGATAGAGATCACTCTCTGATGTGACGACTACAAGGCCCTCTTGGGGGTTACCTGATAGAGATCACTCTCTGATGTGACGACTACAAGGCCCTCTTGGGGGTTACCTGATAGAGATCACTCTCTGATGTGACGACTACAAGGCCCTCTGGGGGGTTACCTGATAGAGATCACTCTCTGATGTGACGACTACAAGGCCCTCTTGGGGGTTACCTGATAGAGATCACTCTCTGATGTGACGACTACAAGGCCCTCTTGGGGGTTACCTGATAGAGATCACTCTCTGATGTGACGACTACAAGGCCCTCTGGGGGGTTACCTGATAGAGATCACTCTCTGATGTGACGACTACAAGGCCCTCTTGGGGGTTACCTGATAGAGATCACTCTCTGATGTGACGACTACAAGGCCCTCTTGGGGGTTACCTGATAGAGATCACTCTCTGATGTGACGACTACAAGGCCCTCTTGGGGGTTACCTGATAGAGATCACTCTCTGATGTGACGACTACAAGGCCCTCTTGGGGGTTACCTGATAGAGATCACTCTCTGATGTGACGACTACAAGGCCCTCTTGGGGGTTACCTGATAGAGATCACTCTCTGATGTGACGACTACAAGGCCCTCTTGGGGGTTACCTGATAGAGATCACTCTCTGATGTGACGACTACAAGGCCCTCTTGGGGGTTACCTGATAGAGATCACTCTCTGATGTGACGACTACAAGGCCCTCTTGGGGGTTACCTGATAGAGATCACTCTCTGATGTGACGACTACAAGGCCCTCTTGGGGGTTACCTGATAGAGATCACTCTCTGATGTGACGACTACAAGGCCCTCTTGGGGGTTACCTGATAGAGATCACTCTCTGATGTGACGACTACAAGGCCCTCTTGGGGGTTACCTGATAGAGATCACTCTCTGATGTGACGACTACAAGGCCCTCTGGGGGGTTACCTGATAGAGATCACTCTCTGATGTGACGACTACAAGGCCCTCTTGGGGGTTACCTGATAGAGATCACTCTCTGATGTGACGACTACAAGGCCCTCTTGGGGGTTACCTGATAGAGATCACTCTCTGATGTGACGACTACAAGGCCCTCTTGGGGGTTACCTGATAGAGATCACTCTCTGATGTGACGACTACAAGGCCCTCTTGGGGGTTACCTGATAGAGATCACTCTCTGATGTGACGACTACAAGGCCCTCTTGGGGGTTACCTGATAGAGATCACTCTCTGATGTGACGACTACAAGGCCCTCTTGGGGGTTACCTGATAGAGATCACTCTCTGATGTGACGACTACAAGGCCCTCTTGGGGGTTACCTGATAGAGATCACTCTCTGATGTGACGACTACAAGGCCCTCTTGGGGGTTACCTGATAGAGATCACTCTCTGATGTGACGACTACAAGGCCCTCTTGGGGGTTACCTGATAGAGATCACTCTCTGATGTGACGACTACAAGGCCCTCTTGGGGGTTACCTGATAGAGATCACTCTCTGATGTGACGACTACAAGGCCCTCTGGGGGTTACCTGATAGAGATCACTCTCTGATGTGACGACTACAAGGCCCTCTTGGGGGTTACCTGATAGAGATCACTCTCTGATGTGACGACTACAAGGCCCTCTTGGGGGTTACCTGATAGAGATCACTCTCTGATGTGACGACTACAAGGCCCTCTTGGGGGTTACCTGATAGAGATCACTCTCTGATGTGACGACTACAAGGCCCTCTTGGGGGTTACCTGATAGAGATCACTCTCTGATGTGACGACTACAAGGCCCTCTTGGGGGTTACCTGATAGAGATCACTCTCTGATGTGACGACTACAAGGCCCTCTTGGGGGTTACCTGATAGAGATCACTCTCTGATGTGACGACTACAAGGCCCTCTTGGGGGTTACCTGATAGAGATCACTCTCTGATGTGACGACTACAAGGCCCTCTGGGGGTTACCTGATAGAGATCACTCTCTGATGTGACGACTACAAGGCCCTCTGGGGGTTACCTGATAGAGATCACTCTCTGATGTGACGACTACAAGGCCCTCTTGGGGGTTACCTGATAGAGATCACTCTCTGATGTGACGACTACAAGGCCCTCTGGGGGTTACCTGATAGAGATCACTCTCTGAGTGTTGTCCAATCTGTGTGCCGTGTTATTTGAACTTTTTTGCCCTGGGGGTGTAGTGATGGAGATATACTCTATTGGCCTGGATTTGAAATCAGGATCCATTGGACTTCAGAGGGTGTCTGTACCCAGGAGATCATTGACTTCAGATGGTGGGCTTTAACCCAGAGATCATTGGACTTCAGATGGTGTCTTTACCCAGGAGATTAATTGGAACTTTCAGAGGGTGGTCTTTATTCCTGGAGATAATTGACTTCCAGAGGGAGGTCTTTACCAGGAGCTTGAGAGGGGGGGATGGTACACTAGTACAGATATATGTAGTTCTCTGGTGGACTTAAGAGGTGGTCTTTTAAAACACACGTGTGTAACTTCAAAGGGTGGTCTTGACCCGGAATCATTGTGATTCACGAGGTGGAGGTCTTTACGCACTAGGTTCTTTAGAGAGGTTAGTGATATGGGGAGATCATTTCACCGCCGTGCGTCTGAGGAGCTTTCGTCGGTAGGGCTGGTTCAGAGGTGGAGGTCACGGTCACACAGGATCAGATGCCGCTACACACATTAGTTGTATCTTATCCGTGTTATTTGTGTTCTCTTTTAAAGTGACGATGGCTGGTGAGAAGAGGAGAGGTCCCATAAATACACACACGAAGCGCGCCCATGTTCAGGATGCGTGTGTTGTATCTAGTTGGTGGTGGTAGGGTTATTGCGGTGTGCGTTGTGTGTCGCTGGCACCGTAGCGACTGGGCGATGGAGGGGATGGTTTTGGTGAGATATAGTGCATGTCTTTGTGTGATCATTCCGTGTCGTCGTCGCGATCGGGCAGATTTTGTATGTCTAGTGTGGTCAGGATTGCGTGTTGGTAGGGAATCTGAAATGTACACTTCGGTGTTGTGTATGCTCTCGTGCGCCCTCCTAATATCACCGCCACCCGCCCATGGTCCCCAAGGCTACAGGTGGCTATAAAAAAGGAAGCGGATGAATGTGTGGGACGAATCTGTAGCGATGGCCTGGTCAGTCGCTGCGGATGACTAAGCGGGGGTCAGAGCGTCTAGGGATGTGATCTCGCTCCGGTGGGCTTCGAGTCCTACGGTGTACATCTGTCGAGAGCGCGACTGACTGTAAGGTTGGGTTGTAACGGCATCGAGTGACTTGCGGGCCGGCACAGAGGGATTGGGCGGGAGTGCCTGGCGTGGACGACCGGTCAGATCCTCTTAAGTTCGTATGGACATGTGGTCTGTCTCGTACCGAGAGCGTGTGTGGCTAGGGCGAGGAGTCAGGGGCGTGAGGGCCGAAGCGGGAGTGTGAGAGGGCGGAAGAGAGAGGTGAGTGTGGGTGGCTTATGATACGCGGCTGAACGGCTCGGGGCTTGCTGCAGTGATGTCTTTGGCGACACAAAAAGCACAACTACATTATTGCCAAATAGTACGACATACTCAAAATAAAACCTCCAAAGGTTGTTGTGTTGTACTCGAGCAGGCTAGCGTCAGGAACAGCATAAGTGGTTCGGTCAAGTTTATTTTGATTTGGGGGAGGTTTAGGACTAGGAGAGTGGGTGTCTGAGAGGCGATATACCATACAATTGACTATGACGAGAAGAGAAGCGAGAAACAAAACTAGGTGTGCGCTTGGTGAACTGAAAAAAAGGGCGGACTAGGCTAGGGATAAGAAGGACTGACAAGAGAGGAAGGGAAGGGCGAAAATAAGAAGAAAGAGAAAGGGGAGAAGATAGGAAGGAGAAGGAAAAGAGGGGAGGGCGACAGGGAGTCATAAGAAGGCTCCTAGGGTAAGAAAAAGAGGAGAAGGAGAGGAGTAAAAAAGAGGGAGAGAAGGGAGAGAAAAAAGGTAGAAGAAGGAAAAAAAAGGCAATGTAGAGGGCAAGGAAACGCAAGAGAGGAAAAGATCACATGGATAGTGGGGAAGGAGGGACATGAGAGGGGGCGAACAAACGCGGGTGGTAGAACAAAGGGCCGGGGTCGTTCTCTATACATCAAAAGGAGGAGCGACGATCATGAACACAAGATAGAATGGGGAGAACAGCAGAGTGAGCTACGATCACTGGGGAATCACCATCAGGGACGGTGAGTCGTGCTACGCAGAGGGGAGAGAGAGGTAAACCCCAGGACTGGGAGAGGCCATTCAGAACTGAGCTCTAGA
>CM051019.1:22327850-22337850 GCA_027704905.1 Muraenolepis orangiensis
TCTTGACCCAGGAAATCATTGTAATTCAGAGGGAGGTCTTTACGCAGGAGATCGTTTGACTTTAGAGGGTGGAATCTGAGGAGAAGAAGCTAGATCCTATTATTCTGGCCAACCCAAAATTAGAGTGGAAATATGTGATGGGGGCCATCGTGAGAAGAGAGAGAGGTCAATTAATACCACACACACACACTGTGCGTGTGTGCATTTGTGTGTGTGTGTGTGTGTGTGTGTATGTGTGTGTGTGTGTGTGTGTGTGTGTGTGTGATCTAGTACTCAGTGAACTCAGTCATTAGTGCACTCAAGCTGCTCTGGATTATGGGTCATTTCATTATTATTATCTGGCTTGGATTCACCATTCCTCCTGCCCTCAGCCCATGGTCAGCCCTTTACATTTTTACTATAGAGACTTGGGAGGAACAACCATGTCCTCATCGTACCATGATTGAACATGTGGGGGCGATGAGGGACCGGGTGGCGGCGGTATTTCCAATTGTGTAAGAGCACATGGAGAAAGCGCAGAGAGACCAATGTGCAACTTATAACAGAGCAGCCCAAGCCAGAGAGAAAGAGTGCTAGTGCTGGTCCCCACAGTGGAATGAAAATTCCTGACTTCTTGGCTGGGACCGTATGAAGTACGGCAACCAGGGAGGCAAAAAGGTGTGCAAATTTACCATGTTAACCTACTAAAGAAATGGCAAGATCCAGAGGCACTGTTCACTTGTCTGCCCCCCAGAGAGCCAAAAGAGTCAGCCCGGAACGAAGTGCAGTTTGGTCCAGACCTGTCCCATCACCAACTACAGCAAGCAAAGGAGCTAGCAGACGGTAGTAGATGTGTTTTCTTCCCTCCCGGGCTGCACCCATGTGGTGGAACATGAAATACGCACTCAGTCAGGAAAAACGGTGAACCAAAAGCCGTATCGAGTACCAGAGGCTCACAAGAACATATTTGAAGGGGAGGTAAGAAAGATGTTGGAGTTCAACGTCATTGAAGAGTGGAAGAGAGCCTGGTCCAGCCCCGTCGTCCTGGTAGAAACACCTGACAACACAACACATGAATGAAGAGTCTGAATGTGATGCCTATCCCATGCCTCGTGATGATGACATCATCTAAAGTCTTGGCAATGCCCGGTTCATTACCACCCTGGATCTCACTAAGGGGTATTGGCAGGTTCCCTTGTCAGCAGATTTAAAGGAAAACACAGCCTTTGCCACTCCGGCCTGTGGCAGTACAGAGTGCTACCTTTCGGGTTATGTGGAGCACCCGCTACCTTCCAGCGCCTGATGGATCAGGTACTTAAGCCTCATGAAGAGTACACCTCCGCCTATTTAGATCATGTTGTGATACAGAGCCCAGACTGGGAAAGCCACTTACCGCGGGTACAGAAGGTCCTGGATTCCCTCCGACAAGCAGGCTTGACGGCGAACCCCAATAAATGTAAGCTGGCGTTCAGTGAGACCAACTCCCTGGGGTCCACCATCGGGCGGGGCCTTGTCAAACCCCAGACCAACTCCCTGGGGTCCACCATTGGGCGGGGCCTTGTCAAACCCCAGACGGCCAAACTCTATGCCATTTATTCCGGACTTTGCTATGGTAGCTGCCCCTCTCACAGAACTAAGCACCTTGAAGCGCTCACGGATGGTGAACTGGACCCAGGCCGCAGAAAAAGCATTTGGAAATCTGAAAAGGGCCTTGTGTTCCAAACCGGTCCTCACGGCCCCCGACTTCAGTTAGGAGTTTGTTGTCCAGGCAGATGCCTCGGAGGAGGGTCTGGAGCTGTTCTATCCCAGATCAAGGAAGGTGAGGAACATCCAGTTCTCTATTTGAGTCGGAAATTGCTACCAAGAGAGAAGAACTATGCCACCATAGAGAAAGAGTGCCTGGCTGTAAAATGGGCCCTGGAAACCCTCAAATACTACCTGCTGGGAAGGAGGTTCACCCAAGTGACCGATCATTCTACGTTACAATAGATGGCTAAAAATCAAGAGACAAACAGCACTCTTCTCTGTCATTCACAGGCCGGGAAGGCGGATGCCCTGTCCCGATGTGATGCCTTCTGGTGTTCCTTTAACCTGCTGATGGCATCAGGCTCGGGGAGAGGGATGTGTGGCATGACGAGGGGACATGTTATAGAGGGGTGCTATCCCCTGGTGAACCAGCTACAACATCCCAAAATGGCCGCCGGTCCACAAACTACATCTCCCAGCTTGCCCCACAACTCTGACAGGTGTAGGTGCTTTAGCCACCTAATTAAAGCAGCACCGGGGAAACAGACAAAAGCCCAGACTCTCAGGAGCAGAGGGAGAACCAGGAGCACATGGCTGGAAGGTATGTATGTATGTATGTATGTATGTGTGTGTGTGTGTGTGTGTGTGTGTGTGTGTGTGTGTGTGTGTGTGTGTGTGTGTGTGTGTGTGTGTGTGTGGTGTGTGTGTGTGTGTGTGTGTGTGTGTGTGTGTGTGTGTGTGTGTGTGTGTGTGTGTGTGTGTGTGTGTGTGTGTGTGTGTGTGTGTGTGTGTGTGTGTATGAGTGTATGCGTGTGTGTGTGTGTGTGTGTGTGTGTGCGTGTATATCTGTGTGAGTGTGTGTGTGTGTGTGTGAGTGAGTTATGTAAAGCTCTTCGACTGGCTTTATTGTGTAACAAACCCTCCAGGTATTAACTATGTGTTGTATGATAACAAATACATATCCTAGATCAAATTATTTATATTCAATATTTATACCTATATAATATATAAATTCTAAAAATAAATCAAATTCACCCCCACATCCTACCCTCCCCTCCCCCCATACCCTCCATCCCCTGTATTTCTACCCTCATACATTGTGTGTGTGTGTGTGTGTGTGTGTTTGTGTGTGTGTGTGTGTGTGTGTGTATATCTGTGTGTGTGTGAGTGATGTAATGCTCTTTGACTGGCGTTACTTTGTAACAAACCCTCCAGGTATTAACTTTATTTTGTATGATAACAAATACATATCCTAGATCTAATTATTTATATTCAATATTTATTCCTATACAATAACACAACAACCAGCAGAATACATCATTCTTATTTAGCATTATTTTCATCCCATGGCTTCATGGTGTTGATTCTCCAGGCGATGGAGGAAGCAGCGAGCAGCTCTGAAAAATGCATGAGTCCAGCATCATTTGCTGGGATCCTGGATCCCCTCTTCAGCCTCCGTACCGCCTCCCTGACTAGTGGACGCATCACACAGCCACACTCCACAACAACAACAGAACATGAATCATGCAGTGAGACGCCTTCTGAACAAAGCACCAAGGGCCCCTGAACAATGCCAAGGGCCCCTGGCTCTCTACAACAGGCCCCTGGCTCTCCACCACGGCCCCTGGCTCTCCATCACGGCCCCTGGCTCTCTACCATGGGCCCCTGGCTCTCCACCATGGGCCCCTGGCTCTCCACCATGGGCCCTGGCTCTCCACCACAGGCCCCTTGCTCTCCACCACAGGCCCCTGATGTCTTCCTACAAACGGTAAATATCGGGCATCTGGCCGTCCTGTCCGCCGGCACAGCTAGCTGTGGAGGCCCAGACCAGGGGAGCAATTTAACGGTTGCACTCAGATGAAGACACGTGGTTGAATTCAGCATTTTGGTTTGCTCCAAATGCCCCCGAAAGACATTCGGGGAACATTCATTTCTGGACTAATTACAGTTACTGCACTGCACTGCACTGTGCTGCACTGTATTCACCATGCTGCTGCACTACTGGCACTTTAAATATTGTATATAGAATTGTTTATCATATTGTGTTTTGGAAATTCATACATATGGCAAATAAAAATCTTGAATCTTGAATCTTGAATTACAGAATATAATATACTACAGTATATTGTGAATAGGCAGGGGTGAGTTCAGCTGTGGCACGCTTTAAGAAGACGACATATTGGTTGTGGATGTGCGAGATTGTTGTTTGGCAGATGAGGGGGTCTCGTGACGGAGGAGGAAGACTCTTGTAGGGAAGCAGGATTGGGGTTTTGCGCTGCTGCCGCTATCTGATTGGTTCCTTGTTCCTTCTCCATCACTGAATACGCTCCCGACCACTTTGCAGTTTTCGCCGTCCATGCCCTGTCCATCAAATCCATCAGGCTTCTGGGGTTGAATAAATGAACCCCTCCCCTCCCCCCATACCCTCCATCCTCTGTATTTCTACCCTCTCCATACATTGAAAAAAGAAAACCATTGGTGTTCACGGAATGGAGAGCGAGGAACACAATCCATTTATATAACCCCCCCCCCCCCCTCCCCCCCCCCCCCCCCCCCTCCTCTTTTTATGGCGAGGAATAACATTATACAAATAGGTGAGAAAGTGAGGAATACTGTAGTTGTGGAGTCAGGGCACTCCACCCATCAGCTGACTGGCTGTATCCCTCACAGCCTCGCATAAACATAAACACATCCCAGTAGATTGAGATGACTGCTTTAGAGGGCTCTGGAGCTGCTTGGGTCCATCATCATTTAATCCTGTGCTTACCTGGCAGGAAAAATACATATTATACTGCGGCCGTCCAATATATATATTTATACTATCTATGCAAATGGGATTCTGTATGTGACCCTTCTGCCGTGGGGAGAACTGTCAATATTCCCCCCCCCCCATTCCTAAAACATATATCACAATATCTACATTCATCTATATCAGTATCCAATCAATGTTTAGGAACAAATAAATATATTGATATATATATTTGCCCATCTACAACATTTCAACATTTTTTCTCATGCTCTTCAACTCCTGAAAGTCCACTCTGTATGATTCCTGTCATGGTGTTGCTAAACAGCAGACGGGTCAGGCCTGGTCAGGCTGCTTCTAATGTGGGATATGAGAGCGCTGAACAAGCCTGATTGGGGGTTATTCTTCTTCTTCGTCTTTTTACCCTTTTGCACTGAAAGAAGCAGCCCTGGCAGAGCAGAGAACTTTGTTCAATAAATGATACCTCTTCCCCGCCTGTTACCTCAACTTCTGTCTGTATGCAAGGGGGAGAACTTCAAAGGCACAGGGGGGCCTGGTTCCCTTGTTACCTGGTTACCTGGTTACCTGGTTACCTGGTTGCCTGGATACCTGGTTACCTGGTTACCTGGTTACCTGGTTGCCTGGTTACCTGGTTACCTGGTTGCCTGGTTACCTGGTCCCCTGGTCCCCTGGTTACCTGGTTACCTGGTTGCCTGGTTAACTGGTTACCTGGTTGCCTGGTTGCCTGGTTGCCTGGTTACCTGGTTACCTGGTTGCCTGGTTACCTGGTTACCTGGTTGCAAGGTGAGTCCAGTGCCCTGAGGAAACCCCTTCCAGCCCTCGTTGTGTTCCTTCTTGCTCTTGCGTTAGCGCTTCATGTTCTGATTTTATTACAGCGCTCCAGCTGTCACTGCGTCTGTTTGGGTGTTTTGGGTCCACTTCAGGCTGTTGTGCTTGTATGTTTGTTGTGATCCCTGTCCCTCAGAGAGATGCTGTGTGGGGTTGTTTGTGATATTAGAAATGAGGTTTTCTCAAAGGGCCCTGGATCACCAGGTGAAGGATAGGTGTTCTCAAAGGGCCCTGGATCACCAGGTGAAGGATAGGTGTTCTCAAAGGGCCCTGGATCACCAGGTGTGAGAGCCATTAGCCAATACAAGCAATTACTCAATAAAGAGTAATGGATGATATATACATCTGGTGGATGGTGCAAAAAGCATTTTACAGAGACAGTAGTGCAGCTCCGTAGTCAGAGGTAGTTTGCAATGTGTAAAAAGTAAATGTAATGCTTATGCCCCTTTTTGTCCTGCATTATGAATTTCTACAACAATACTATACTATACAACACTATACTATACTATAAACAACACTATATACTCTACTTTATACTATAAACAACACAATAACCATACTATACGCAATACAAATAACAATAAAGTGACTATTGGATAATAAATATAACTTGCAGATGGTGCAAAAGCATTTTACAGCGCAGAACAGTGCAGAGTAGTGCAGTAACGGTCAGGAGTCCAGAAAGGTGGTTGGTGACAATATCAGTAGCTAAACTGCCTGTGGGTAGAAACTGTCCTTGAACCTGCTAGTCCTGGTTCAATTGCTGCGGTACCGGCAACTGGACAACACAGGGGGGAGAAAATATGGAGCCCAGGGCGATGAGTACACCTGACGATGTATTCCGCTGTCTTCACGACCCTCTGGATGGCTTTCTATGGCTCTCTAGGGTGCCATCTATGGTGCCACAGACTGATGAAGGAGTGGGTGCCCCGGTGGCTCCTGAAGTCCACGATGTGCTCCTTTGTCTTGCTAATATTCAGTGTGAGGTTGTTGTCCTTGCACCATCGCGTCAGCCGGACTACCTCATCTCTGTTTCCTCATTGTCGCTTATCAGGCCAATGACTGGTGTTGTCTACAAACTAAATAATCAGATTATTGCTGTGTGGGGCAGTACAGTCATGTGTTTACAGTGAGTACAGCCAGAGACTGAGGCAGCAGCCTTATGGTGCTCTTGTGTTAAGGACCAGAGTGGATGAGATGTTGTTTCCAATCTTCACCACTTGAGGCCTGCCCGTCAGGAAGTCCATAATCCAGTTACAGACGGGGGCGCCCAGAGGTCCCTCGGTTTCAGGACCCACTTGGTGGTAACATTGGTGTTGAACGCTGAGCTGTAGTAAATAAAGTGTCTCTCTTGTCTAGGTGCTCCAGGGCCGTGTGTAGTGCCAGGGAGACATCCTCGTCTACAGACCTGTTTGGTCTGTACGCGAACTGGAGCAGGGAGTCAGGGACAATACATTTTATGTGTGCCTTGATCAATTTCTCCAGACACTTCATGGCTATGGGCAATTAAGCCACTGGATAATAATCATTGACCTTGGTCTTATTGCGTACGTAAAGGCAAAATGGTTGTCTCTTTAAAGCACACTGGGACGACATACTGCTGGAGTGGTGCGTTGAAAATGTCCGTGAACACAGGAGACTGCTGGTCTACACAGGTCTTGATGACACGGGATGGAACTCAAACTGGGCCGGCTGCCTTCCCTGCTTTTACCCTCCTGCAGGTTCTGTGGATCTCGGACTCGGACAGTTGTAGAACGTAGTCCTCCGGATGGTTGTCCTATTAGTTGGTAGGGAGGGGTCGTTGTTGGTGACTCCACCTAAGCTCCCCTTGTAGTTGGAGAGGACTCTCAGACCTTGCCACATGTGTCTGGTGTCAGAGCCCCAAAACTGTTACTCGAAATTGTTACTCTAGTTTGTTTTTGAAATTGTCATGGTCCCTCCACTTGCCCTGTACTTGCCCTGTACTTTCATGCCCTCTGTTCTTTCTCCCGCTAGTGTTCCCCGTGTATCTCTACATGGTCCCATTGTGTGTGTGTCTGGTGGCAATCAAATCTCACTCTCGGTTTAGAGTGTGTTTGGCTGCAGCTAAAATGACCGACCTAACATAAAATGTTCCCTTCTTGATGGTCTTGAGGTCATACTTGGCCTTCTTGTACAGATTGGAGTCCCCTGTTGTGAACGTGGTACTCTGTTCCCTTAGTTTGTTCCGTATGTCAGATTTCATCCATGGTTTGCGGTTTGGAAATTAGCAAACAGACAGGTAGTGATGCATTCCTCCACTAGCCTGTTAATGTATGCTGTGACATTATCTGCATACACATCCAGGTCAGTGGTCTTGAATACAGTCCGTGATTTTTTCCGTGGTCAACTTCTGTTTGTTAGAAGCACAGAGTTGTGGTCCGATTTTCTGAAAGCCGGCCATGCAACAGCAATTTGTGTGGTGTAATAGTGATCCAAAGTATTTCTGTGTCTTGTCAGATATGAGATGTGTTGACAATCTCATAGCAATACCTTATTTTATTTGCAGCGGTTGAAGTCCCCCGCTACGATGGGGACTGCCTCGGGGTAGCGATTCTTAAGTTTGCTCACCTCACTGTCAAGTCTGTTCAATGAGATTTTTGTATCAGCCTGTGGTTGGATGTAAACCGCCGGCATGAGAATAGCGGAGATTTCCCTCGTTAGATCAAATGGGCCACACTTGATTGTCAATGATTCTAAACTAGATGAGCAGTGTTGAGAAAGCACCTGAACGTCCGTACACCAGCTGTTGTTCACCAAGCAGCGTACGTCCCACCTTTGTTCTTCCCCGTGGACTCAGCTGTTCTGTCGGTCCCAAACAATCAGAATCCCCGTGGTTGCACTGCTTCGTCAGGTATCAGGGAGTTCAGCCACATCTAAGTTAGGATCATGGCACAACACTTCCCGATGTCCCATTGTGAGGTGATACGGCAGTTAATTTCTCTTGTCTTATTTGCTAGAGATTGAACGTTGGCTCTTTAGGGCTGGTTTCGGCCTGTCCTCACCAGTAGGTTGCCACGGGACCCTCTCTGGCACGTGTGTTTGTTGTTGCCCCCCGAGGCTTGGTGTCTCCGGTCGGGGAATGGGCTACCATACCCCTCTCTCCGTTGTCCCTCTGGATCTCCGCAGGTTAGTTCCAGTCCTTTGTTGCGTTGTCTGTTGTATGTTGTTGAACAAAAGTGTAAAATATACAAGTAAAAAAGAACAAGTAAACTAAGACAACTGTGGGAGATTGTAAAGACGCGTTTCTGCTCTCCTCCAGTGGCAACATTAAATTCAGTGTATAGGCTGGTTGACTGACACTGTCATACAACTGGATCGACACTCCCACTTGTGATGTCATTTGAGGGTAGTTAGATGTCATGGCTAATCACACACACCTGGTGGTGAAATAGGGGTCCTTTAATGTATCAGCTTTTCATGCTATTTTGTAAGAGATGAATTAGTACAGACACAACATAATTATTCAGCTAATATAATGATGTCCTATTACATCCATTGCTATAGATACCAGTAGACGTATATAAACATGTGTGTGCCTGATCAAATGTGACCAAATCACTAGTCAGGGTTGAGCTCCCCCGATTGGCTCCACTATGCTAATGAGTTGATTGTGACCACTAGGCCTCCCTCCGCAGCCCCAGAGAGAGGGAGGAAGAGTAAAGGAAAGGCAGCAATAGGAGCGATGTAGTGATGAAATAAAAAGCAATGCCAGGTAAAGCAGTCCACCGCCACCGCTGACCTCCAACCGAGCCTATCTGTCTCTCTATCTATCTATCCATCCATAATTGATTTCGTTTTTTTAGCGATATGTTTTTATCTATGATTTTTTTTGTATGTTTTTATTTATTCTTTAGATTTTTTTGTATGTATCTGCCTAGAGGTGAAACCGGGTGTCTGAATGAAAACGTGTTAGAATGGAAAGCAATATCAAATATTAATGATTGGCTGGATTCGGAAAGGCGGGGCATCTGCTAAATTTCCCTTAGTCTCCCCCCCGCCTGAAAGCCGGTCCGATCCGGGCCTCTGACAGCAGGGCCTCTCCCCGGGGGGAAGCCTGCTCTGGATTTACTGCAGAGGAGCCGCGGGGAAACGCTAGCCTTCTAGCCTTCAGCGCTAAATATGATGACAATGGTGGGAAACAAGAAACTCACAATGTTTGCTGTTCTTATCCGTGGATTACATGAATCATATGGACATTTCCAGCTTGCATAAATAAATAAATAAATAAATCAACCCGGTTTTAAGTGATAAGCAAACAACTGGCAACTCGCGGGCGCAAAACACATACACACACACACACGTGTGTGAAAACACACACACACACACACACACACACGCACACATAAAGTGTGAAGAGGCATGGGCAGTAACATCCCCAGGTGATGGATAGTTTGCCAATTATGTGTCAGGGCATCAACTGTGTTGAGAATATGAATTGTCAAATAATACCGTCCAAATTCACAAAATTCATTCAAACCATTTGAAAAGAAAAGTACCAATGCCAGACAAAATGATGAACCTCTTTCAGTGCCTTTAAGTGTTTGGGGAAACGTGGATACTGAATACGTCATGGAACCCGTTCTGAATGACTGAGGTAAAACGTATAACCCTGAAAATCCCATTTATCTGAAACATATTTACCGTGAAGGCACTCAGAGA
>CM051019.1:22340350-22352850 GCA_027704905.1 Muraenolepis orangiensis
TCATGGCCCCTAATGATGGCTCTGAGACAATAGAGAGCAGCAGATCTCCAAGAGAGATGGCCAGTTCCTCACCTCTGCTCTCTCTCTGCTCTCTCTGCTCTCTCTCTCTCATTCTCCATGGGGCGTTCCCCTTTGGCCACACAATAACTTCTCCTGACCTTATGCCTGTCCTTTCTGCCGCTGTTCTTCATCCTTCAGCCTGTATCAGTGTCACCTCTTTGGCTCCCCGCCCTCCGCCTGCACCTCCCCCCCTTTGCTCTGACCAATACCCTTTGGCTGTTTTTCCTGCTATTTGGCTTTCTGCGTGCTGGTCCCCTAGAAGGCCCCTTGTTGGTGATTGACGGTCCTCTCAGCCTTCTGCAAGCTAACCCTATTCAAAGGGCACAGGCCCATGAGGAAAGCATCGGTGTCACACAGACTCCCACATCAAGGTGGATCTTCCTCTGGGTTCCTCAGCTCAGTTACTCTTCCCTTCCTTTTTCATGTAGTGTTTTAAAATCTGGAGAACTGAATCTTCTTATTATTATAGTTTATTATTATGTACACACAGTGACAAGTGATTCACTGCATTTAACCCATCCTCGCGTTAGGAGCAGTGGGCAGCTATTGTATATACAGCTCCCCGGGGAGCAGTGTAGGGGTCTGGTGCCTGGCTTAAGGGCACCTTGGCAGTGCTCAGGTGTTTAGGGAGGAGACTTGAACCTTCCGGCGACCTTCCGGTTCCCAAGCCGAGTCCCAACAGACTGAGCTATCCTGCCACCATTTGCTGCTGAGCGCACCTCATCAGAGTTTAACGTATTTTTATTACATTTTTCCTTTTTCTTCACAATTCCGTGCATTTGATATCATTTCCCTCTTACCTATTTCCCTCCCCCTCCCCCTCCCTCCCCCTCCCTCTAAATAGCTTCCCCCAACAGCCGGTCAATTCATTTGCGGCTGGATTTAAATCCACAAAGAACACACTGCCTTTATTATTTTTGGCCCCGGATGGTTCCGCAGAGGCTGGCCGATTGTGCAGCGTCTTCCCCGAGCAGACGGAAGGCTTAATGTACAGTAAAGCCCAGAGAAAGCACAGGGAGAAGCCAGCCCAGGAAGATATACGGTAGTCATTGACACAGATGAGAAAAGACTTCACTGCCCATCTTTGTTTGTGCAGTGAAATAGATATGTGACCGTGCATAAAGAGAAAGAAAGTGTATCTATATTTACGATGTATATATATATATATATATATACATATTGTATTTGCTCCTATGGCTTCCCTATTCCACTTAAAGTATTATTATTATTATTATTATTATTATTATTATTATTATTATTATTATTATAAAGTGAAACACGTGACTATCCTTCCAATATCGACCGAGGAGGAATAAGTTGAAAAACTAATTTCTCAAAAATCTTTTTAATTTCTAATTTCAGCACTGGTGATCAACCTTCAACTACGAGCGGGAATGATTGGTTTAGGCGCACCATAGAACACTGTTTGTGTTGCTAAGCATTTTTCATAGAATGTTCTGGGTGTTTTTTTTGTGGGATGGCGAGGTGGCTTGCTAAGGTGATGGTTGCTGAAACGCTATGAGGTGGTTGTTAGTGGTGGAAGTTATTGCTAGGGGGTGTTGCTAGAGATGGTTGCTAGGGGTGGTTGCTACAGGTGGTTGCTAGGGGTGGTTACTAGAGGGTGGTTTCTAGGGGTGGTTGCTAGGGGGTGGATGCTAGGGATGGTTGCTAGGGGTGGTTGCAAGGAGTGGTTGCTAGGTGTTGTTGCTATGGGTGGTTGCTAGGGGTGGTTGCCAGGGGTGGTTGCTAGGGGTGATAGCTAGGTGTGGTTCTTAGGGGTGGTTGCTAGGGGTGGTTCTTAGGGGTGGTTGCTAGGGTTGGTTGCTAGGGGCGGTTGTTTGGCAAACCGTCCGAGACTTGTCAATGCGGTCCTATCTGCAAATATTTTCCGTACTAATATTTTTCAGAGAGCGTTCCCCCAACACTCAACACAAAGACAATCACCCACCAAGTCTGACCACTCACAGCTAGTCTGGTGCGCAATTCTCCTCTAAGCAGGAACCAATCTGCTTATCAGTGTTATCTGGATCTCTGCTCATAGAAATCATTTTTTTCCCTCACATTTCCAAAAGATATTCATCACACTCATTCTGTGGCTCTGTGTGTATTGATGCATTTGGACCCATTTCTCCAGAATTAAATATGTCCATGTGATGTTTTTCTTTTGTCTTTCTTCTGATATAAATCGTCCATTATGATGGGATTTATGGGAGCCCTTGTCTGTGTTGTGGTTGAAGTGCAAAAGTTCACCGTGATGCTAACTTGCCAATTTGGGAATTTAACTTGACGCCACAGACTGTATTGAGCCTCTTGGGCTCCACCTTCCATCCTTAATAGGCTTTGATTGGTGTCCCAGGAGCACGTTTTACCACGAGACGACTCGTTCTGTGAACTGTGAGATGCGCTGGCAGACAGACGGCTGGCTTTAAGAACTTCAGACTAGATTTGAGGCCACGGCGATGGAGTCTATGTCTTTAATAAACTTCAGGGATCATTCACAGGTCTCAAAAGCAGATGTTTCCTCGGCGGTACAAGGAGGACTGCGGCAGTTGATAAATTGTATCTTATCGATGGAGTGAAGCTCTACCATCCTTCATCTCCAGCTCTTGTACGGCAAAACCTCAACCTTACGAGCTCTGATCTAAGATGGCGCCGCCACCTGGCGACACGCTGTGTTTACAAACCGACCCCCGTCCCCCACGTCTCTCTCCCCCCCCAGAGAGGAGAAGAGAGAATTCATCAATAATTCATCTCACTCATTCTTTTTTTCCATTCCTCTCCTATCTTGTATCCGGCATTAGGGGAACAATTGTCTGTCCGCTAACCCCTCCCTCACACCCCAGCCTGGCCTTTCTCCCCCTCTGCCCTCTGGGTAAATGCCACCGCTCTCTCTCTGGGTGCCGCGGTGGGAGGCGGGGCTCACGGCCCTCATCAAACAACCACCATCGCTTGTTGTGGGAGTTACAGAACGGAGAGAGAATGTCACCAGCATGGCATCTTCTTGGTGGGTTAGAGAGGGTTGGGCCTTATTGTGATGTCATCTCGGAGATAGCATAACCCCACCATTTTTGTAGTCTGGTAGGGGGGGGGGGTTGTAGTCTGGTAGGGGGGGGGGGGGGGGGGGGGGTGGTTCTGGCGATCCGATAAGGATAAGGCCCTTTCATGCGAGCCACCGCTGTACTGCTCTTCCGATTGGCGGTTCAAACCCGGTGTTTTTCGGAGACTTTGAGTGGTGGGTGGTGGTGGAGGAGGTGGTGGTGGTGGAGGTGGTGGTGGTGGACGTGCTTGTGGTGGTGGACGTGCTTGTGGTGGTGGACGTGCTTGTGGTGGTGGTGGAGGTGCCGGTGGTGGTGGTGGTGGTGATCATGTTGATGGTGCTGGTGATGGTGGTGGAGGTGGTGGTGGTGGTGATGGTGATGGTGATGGTGATGGTGATCGTGTTGATGGTGTTGGTGATGGTTGTGGTGGTGGTGGACGTGCTTGTGGTGGTGGACGTGCTTGTGGTGGTGGTGGAGGTGCCGGTGGTGGTGGTGGTGGTGGTGGTGATCATGTTGATGGTGCTGGTGATGGTGGTGGAGGTGGTGGAGGTGGTGATGGTGATGGTGATGGTGATGGTGATGGTGATGGTGATGGTGATGGTGATGGTGATGGTGATCGTGTTGATGGTGTTGGTGATGGTTGTGGTGGTTGTGGTGGTGATGGTGGTGGTGGTTATAGTGGTAGGGGTGGTGGTAGTGATGGTGGAGGTGGGATGAAGGTGGTGGTGGAGGTAGAGGAGACGGTGACGGTGATGGTGATGATGGTGGGGGTGGTGGTGGAGGTAGCAGCTTCAGCAGGGGACTCCAAACTTCTCTCTCCCTGGCAAAATCGACTAGCTCTGACTGGGGGATCCCAAAGCGTTTCCAGGCCAGCGTGGAGATGTCATCACTCCACCTGCACCTTAGTCTGCCTCGTGGTCTCTTCCCAGTTTGATGTATGCCTGGAAAATCTCCCTCGGGAGGCGACCAGGAAGCATCGTCACTAGATGAACCACCTCAACTGGCTCCTTTCTACGCGAAGGAGCAGCGGCTCTACTCCGAGTCTCTCACGAGTGACTGAGCTTCTCACCCTATCCCTCAGGGAGATACCAGCCACCCTCCTGAGGAAACTCATTTTGGCCGCTTGTATTCGCGATCTCGTCCTTTCTGTCATTACCCATTGTTCATGACCATAGGTGAGGGTGAGGGAGGAAGACTGATCGGTAGATCGAGAGCTTTGCCTTCTGGCTCAGCTCTCTTTTGGTTAAAGTGTGGTAAAGGGCACCCAATACCGCTCCTACTGCACCTATTCTCCTGTCAATCTCACGCTCCATCCTCCCCTCACTGGAGAACAAGACCCCGAGACACTTGAACTCCTTCCCTTATAAGGACTCCCTCCCTACTTGGAGTAGACAATCCAACAGTTTCCTACTGTTTCCATACTGATAAACAAGGACTTATCATGCTTAATAAAATATTCATAATTCAGAAATAATTCAGGTTTTTTTGTATAATCATTTGGTTTCAAGTGGAAGTTGTTGAGAGATGATTTTATAGTCTCATATTTAGGTAAACATCTAACGAATTAGAGGACAGAATGTCAAATGTGTGTCAAATACATTCGACCACCACAGTGATTCAGGGAGGAAGCGTTCTGAAGGTAATTGGAGGGAAAGGCTCTCATTAGAAGCCTTTAATGGGTTATATAATATTCCTCAGGAAAGATACTTTTGAAATATTAATGTTCAACTGGATTAGACTCAGGGGGGGTGATGAGACAGTCAAGGTTTAATTAGCCGTTGATAATGACAGGCTTAGCAGGTCGGCAGTATGACACTGGAGACAATGGAGAGAGAGACCCAGAGGGAGGGAGAGAGAGAGAGAGACATAGAGAGAGACATAGAGAGAGAGAGAGAGAGGAGAGAGAGAGAGAGAGAGAGAGAGAGAGAGAGAGAGAGAGAGAGAGAGAGAGAGGAGAGAGAGAGAGAGAGAGAGAGAGAGAGAGAGAGAGAGAGAGAGAGAGAGAGAGAGAGAGAGAGAGAGAGAGAGAGAGAGAGAGAGAGAGAGAGAGAGAGAGGGGGAGGAGAGAGAGAGAGAGAGAGAGAGAGAGAGAGAGAGAGAGAGAGAGAGAGGAGAGAGAGAGAGAGAGAGAGAGTACCAGGTCTATTTGAAGATCTTACCAGGTTTTTCCGCCTAGAAATGATAATAAGCCATCTCACAGAAACAAAATCTCTTCTCATTCATTTATTTGTGCTTTATTCTCCTGGGTTGTAGATCCACAGAAATGGTTTTTTTTGTTTTGTTTTTATCAAATCTGGACTGAGGTAAACAAGCTGGTTTTGTAGCTGTGTGTAATCATGGTGTTTGTCAGGCTGAATGCCTTTTTGAATCTGCATATGGGCGACAAAAGACAGAAATGACACATTATTACTGTCCAATCACTTTACTCCTGAATTCCCATGTTGTTTTGTGTGTCTCCAGTCTTGATATTCACAGGACTTGTCATCGTTACTTCGGAGCTCAGGGGGAGTCACCAACAACGACCCCAACCTACCAGATGAGCCGGACACGTTTTACTCTCACTTTGAAAGGAGGAATGCTGAACGTTTACCCCCAGGACTACGTTCTACCACTGTCCGAGGAGGGGGAACGCAGGAAAAGCAGCCGACCCAGGCGGAGTTCCATCTTGTGTCTTCAAGACCTGCGCTGACCAGCGTCCAGTGGCTTTAACACCCATAGCCATTGAGTGCCTGGAGAAACTGGTCATGCTACACATGCTACACGCTACATGCTACACATAAACTTTTCCATCCCTGAGTCCCTAGACCCTCTCCGGTTCACATACAGACTAAACAGGTTTTTAGACGATGCCATCTCCCTGGCACAACACATGGCCCTGCAGCACCTAGACAGGAGGGACACCTACGTCAGACTGCTGTTCATTGACTACAGCGTGACGTTCAACACTATTGTTCCCTCCAGGCTGGGCCTGAAACTGAGGGACCTAGGTCTGGGCCCCCCATCCGTAACCCATCTGTATTCATGATGCTGCTGCACTACATGCACTTTCAAATGCTTTCAAATGCTTGTTGCACAATTATACCCATGTACATATTATCCTTCAGTCACTTCTATGTTCATTTTTATTGTGTATAGTATTATAGTATTGTGTTTTAAAAAGTAATACTGCGGGAAGAAATGGAGAGTAAGCAATCAAAATTCAAAATCTTAAATCTCGAAGAGATTTTGGTAGATTGATTTGACACTTTATTTGACCTCAAACGTTATGCAATGATAAACACATTTTCCCAGTTTCTTTAACTGTGGTCCATCCCTGGTGGGGTGGGGTGAGGGCGGGTGAGGGCAGGTGAGGGCAGGTGAGGGTGGGTGAGGGTGGGTGAGGGCAGGTGAGGGTGGGTGAGGGTGGGGTGAGAGCAGGTGAGGGCGGGTGAGGGCGGGTGAGGGCGGGTGAGGGCAGGTGAGGGTGGGTGAGGGTGGGTGAGGGTGGGTGAGGGTGGGTGAGGGCAGGTGAGGGCAGGTGAGGGTGGGTGAGGGCAGGTGAGGGTGGGTGAGGGTGGGTGAGGGTTTGTGAGGGTGTAGATGGTGGGTGAGGGCAGGTGAGGGCAGGTGAGGGTGGGTGAGGGTGGGTGAGGGCAGGTGAGGGCAGGTGAGGGCAGGTGAGGGCGGGTGAGGGCGGGTGAGGGCGGGTGAGGGCGGGTGAGGGTGTAGCTGGCGAGTGGGGGTAGGTCAGAGCAGGTGAGGGTGGGTGAGGGCGGGTGAGGGCAGGTGAGGGCAGGTGAGGGCAGGTGAGGGCAGGTGAGGGCGGGTGAGGGTGGGTGAGGGCAGGTGAGGGCAGGTGAGGGCAGGTGAGGGCAGGTGAGGGTGGGTGAGGGTGGGTGAGGGTGGGTGAGGGTGGGTGAGGGCGGGTGAGGGCGGGTGAGGGCGGGTGAGGGCAGGTGAGGGCAGGTGAGGGCGGGTGAGGGCGGGTGAGGGTGGGTGAGGGTGGGTGAGGGTGGGTGAGGGCGGGTGAGGGCAGGTGAGGGCAGGTGAGGGCAGGTGAGGGCGGGTGAGGGTGGGTGAGGGTGGGTGAGGGCGGGTGAGGGCAGGTGAGGGCAGGTGAGGGCAGGTGAGGGCAGGTGAGGGCAGGTGAGGGTGGGTGAGGGTGGGTGAGGGTGGGTGAGGGTGGGTGAGGGCAGGTGAGGGTGGGTGAGGGTGGGTGAGGGTGGGTGAGGGCGGGTGAGGGCAGGTGAGGGTGGGTGAGGGCAGGTGAGGGCAGGTGAGGGTGGGTGAGGGCGGGTGAGGGTGGGTGAGGGTGGGTGAGGGCAGGTGAGGGCAGGTGAGGGTGGGTGAGGGTGGGTGAGGGTGGGTGAGGGCAGGTGAGGGTGGGTGAGGGGCAGGTGAGGGTGGGTGAGGGGCAGGTGAGGGTGGGTGAGGGCAGGTGAGGGTGGGTGAGGGTGGGTGAGGGTGGGTGAGGGCAGGTGAGGGTGGGTGAGGGCGGGTGAGGGCAGGTGAGGGCAGGTGAGGGCAGGTGAGGGTGGGTGAGGGTGGGTGAGGGTGGGTGAGGGCGGGTGAGGGCAGGTGAGGGTGGGTGAGGGCAGGTGAGGGCAGGTGAGGGTGGGTGAGGGTGGGTGAGGGTGGGTGAGGGTGGGTGAGGGCAGGTGAGGGTGGGTGAGGGCGGGTGAGGGTTTGTGAGGGTGTAGATGGTGGGTGGGGGTAGGTCAGAGCAGGTGAGGGTGGGTGAGGGTGGGTGATGGTGGGTGAGGGCAGGTGAGGGTGGGTGAGGGGGGGTGAGGGCAGGTGAGGGTGGGTGAGGGTGGGTGAGGGTGGGTGAGGGTGGGTGAGGGGGGGTGATGGCGGGTGAGGGGGGGTGAGGGCAGGTGAGGGTGGGTGAGGGGGGGTGAGGGCAGGTGAGGGTGGGTGATGGCGGGTGATGGCAGGTGAGGGCGGGTGAGGGCAGGTGAGGGCGGGTGAGGGGCGGGTGAGGGGGGGTGAGGGCAGGTGAGGGTGGGTGATGGCGGGTGAGGGCGGGTGAGGGTGTAGCTGGCGGGTGGGGGTAGGTCAGAGCAGGTGAGGGCGGGTGAGGGCGGGTGAGGGACGGGTGAGGGCGGGTGAGGGCAGGTGAGGGCGGGTGAGGGGCGGGTGAGGGCAGGTGAGGGCGGGGTGAGGGGCGGGTGAGGGGGGGTGAGGGCAGGTGAGGGCGGGTGAGGGCGGGTGAGGGCGGGTGAGGGTGTAGCTGGCGGGTGAGGGACGGGTGAGGGCGGGGTGAGGGACGGGTGAGGGCGGGTGAGGGCGGGTGAGGGCGGGTGAGGGCAGGTGAGGGTGGGTGAGGGTGGGGTGGGGGGGGGTGAGGGCGGGTGAGGGCAGGTGAGGGCAGGTGAGGGCAGGTGAGGGCAGGTGAGGGCGGGTGAGGGTGGGTGAGGGCGGGTGAGGGCAGGTGAGGGCAGGTGAGGGCAGGTGAGGGCAGGTGAGGGTGGGTGAGGGTGGGTGAGGGTGGGTGAGGGCGGGTGAGGGGGGGTGAGGGCAGGTGAGGGTGGGTGAGGGTGGGTGAGGGTGGGTGAGGGCGGGTGAGGGCAGGTGAGGGCAGGTGAGGGCAGGTGAGGGCAGGTGAGGGCGGGTGAGGGTGGGTGAGGGCGGGTGAGGGCAGGTGAGGGCAGGTGAGGGCAGGTGAGGGCAGGTGAGGGTGGGTGAGGGTGGGTGAGGGTGGGTGAGGGCGGGTGAGGGCAGGTGAGGGCAGGTGAGGGCAGGTGAGGGCAGGTGAGGGTGGGTGAGGGTGGGTGAGGGCGGGTGAGGGCAGGTGAGGGCAGGTGAGGGCAGGTGAGGGGGGGTGAGGGCGGGTGAGGGCAGGTGAGGGTGGGTGAGGGTGGGTGAGGGTGGGTGAGGGTGGGTGAGGGTGGGGGAGGGCGGGTGAGGGCAGGTGAGGGTGGGTGAGGGCAGGTGAGGGCAGGTGAGGGGGGGTGAGGGTGGGTGAGGGTGGGTGAGGGGGGTGAGGGCAGGTGAGGGCAGGTGAGGGGGGGTGAGGGTGGGTGAGGGTGGGTGAGGGCAGGTGAGGGTGGGTGAGGGGCAGGTGAGGGCGGTGAGGGCAGGTGAGGGCAGGTGAGGGTGGGTGAGGGTGGGTGAGGGTGGGGGAGGGCGGGTGAGGGCAGGTGAGGGTGGGTGAGGGCAGGTGGGGCAGGTGAGGGTGGGTGAGGGTGGGTGAGGGTGGGTGAGGGCAGGTGAGGGTGGGTGAGGGTGGGTGAGGGCAGGTGAGGGTGGGTGAGGGGGGGTGAGGGTGGGGTGAGGGGTGTGATGGTGGGGGGGGGTAGGTCAGGGCAGGTGAGGGTGGGTGAGGGTGGGTGATGGCGGGTGAGGGGGGGTGAGGGCAGGTGAGGGTGGGTGGGGGGGGGTGAGGGCAGGTGAGGGTGGGTGAGGGTGGGTGAGGGTGGGTGAGGGGGGGTGGATGGCGGGTGAGGGGGGGTGAGGGCAGGTGAGGGTGGGTGAGGGGGGGTGAGGGCAGGTGAGGGTGGGTGAGGGCGGGTGATGGCGGGTGAGGGTGTAGCTGGCGGGTGGGGGAGGTCAGAGCGGGTGAGGGGGGGTGATAGCGGGTGAGGGGGGGTGATGGCGGGTGAGGGCGGGTGAGGGGGGGGTGAGGGCGGGTGAGGGCAGGTGAGGGCGGGTGAGGGGCGGGTGAGGGGGGGTGAGGGCAGGTGAGGGTGGGTGATGGCGGGTGAGGGCGGGTGAGGGGGTAGCTGGCGGGTGGGGGTAGGTCAGAGCAGGTGAGGGCGGGTGAGGGGGGGTGAGGGACGGGTGAGGGCGGGTGAGGGCAGGTGAGGGCGGGTGAGGGGCGGGTGAGGGCAGGTGAGGGCGGGTGAGGGGCGGGTGAGGGGGGGTGAGGGCAGGTGAGGGCGGGTGAGGGCGGGTGAGGGCGGGTGAGGGTGTAGCTGGCGGGTGAGGGGCGGGTGAGGGCGGGTGAGGGACGGGTGAGGGCGGGTGAGGGCGGGTGAGGGCGGGTGAGGGTGGGTGAGGGTGTAGCTGGCGAGTGGGGGTAGGTCAGAGCAGGTGAGGGTGGGTGAGGGTGGGTGAGGGTGGGTGAGGGTGGGTGAGGGCGGGTGAGGGCAGGTGAGGGCAGGTGAGGGCAGGTGAGGGCAGGTGAGGGCGGGTGAGGGTGGGTGAGGGCGGGTGAGGGCAGGTGAGGGCAGGTGAGGGCAGGTGAGGGCAGGTGAGGGTGGGTGAGGGTGGGTGAGGGTGGGTGAGGGCGGGTGAGGGCAGGTGAGGGCAGGTGAGGGCAGGTGAGGGCAGGTGAGGGTGGGTGAGGGTGGGTGAGGGCGGGTGAGGGCAGGTGGAGGGCAGGTGAGGGCAGGTGAGGGCGGGTGAGGGTGGGTGAGGGCGGGTGAGGGCAGGTGAGGGTGGGTGAGGGTGGGTGAGGGTGGGTGAGGGTGGGGGAGGGGAGGTGAGGGTGGGTGGGGGTGGGTGAGGGTGGGTGAGGGCGGGTGAGGGCAGGTGAGGGTGGGTGAGGGCAGGTGAGGGCAGGTGAGGGTGGGTGAGGGTGGGTGAGGGTGGGTGAGGGTGGGTGAGGGGCAGGTGAGGGCAGGTGAGGGCAGGTGAGGGCAGGTGAGGGCAGGTGAGGGCAGGTGAGGGTGGGTGAGGGTGGGTGAGGGCGGGTGAGGGCAGGTGAGGGTGGGTGAGGGCAGGTGAGGGCAGGTGAGGGTGGGTGAGGGTGGGTGAGGGTGGGTGAGGGCAGGTGAGGGTGGGTGAGGGCGGGTGAGGGTTTGTGAGGGTGTAGAGGGTGGGTGGGGGTAGGTCAGAGCAGGTGAGGGTGGGTGAGGGTGGGTGAGGGTGGGTGAGGGGGGGTGAGGGCGGTGAGGGTGGGTGAGGGGGGGTGAGGGCGGGTGAGGGGGGGTGAGGGCAGGTGAGGGTGGGTGAGGGGGGTGATGGCGGGTGAGGGTGTAGCTGGCGGGTGGGGGTAGGTCAGAGCAGGTGAGGGGGGGTGATGGCGGGTGAGGGCAGGTGAGGGCGGGTGAGGGGCGGGTGAGGGGGGGTGAGGGCAGGTGAGGGTGGGTGATGGCGGGTGAGGGCGGGTGAGGGTGTAGCTGGCGGGTGGGGGTAGGTCAGAGCAGGTGAGGGCGGGTGAGGGCGGGTGAGGGACGGGTGAGGGCGGGGTGAGGGCAGGTGAGGGCGGGGTGAGGGGCGGGTGAGGGCAGGTGAGGGGGGGTGAGGGGCGGGTGAGGGCGGGGTGAGGGGCGGGTGAGGGGGGGTGAGGGCAGGTGAGGGCGGGTGAGGGCGGGGTGAGGGCGGGTGAGGGTGTAGCTGGCGGGGTGAGGGACGGGTGAGGGCGGGGTGAGGGACGGGTGAGGGCGGGGTGAGGGCGGGTGAGGGCGGGGTGAGGGGGGGTGAGGGACGGGTGAGGGCGGGTGAGGGCAGGTGAGGGCGGGTGAGGGGCGGGTGAGGGGGGGTGAGGGCAGGTGAGGGCGGGGTGAGGGCGGGTGAGGGCGGGTGAGGGTGTAGCTGGCGAGTGGGGGTAGGTCAGAGCAGGTGAGGGGGGGTGATGGCGGGTGAGGGCGGGGCTTGGGGTAGGGGAGCTTGGGGAGGGCATGAAGATGAGTGACATGTGGGTGCTGATGGCGTGTGGCATTGGTGAGATGGTGGTAGGCAGGGCCGTGCTGTCAGCCGTAGAACTGACAGCACGGGTGGGTGAGGACGGGCTGTCAGCTGTAGAGCTGTCAGTGTTGCTGATGTGTGAGGATGTCAGAGCCTCCTCAAAGCACGAAGGGAGGGGTGTGTGTGTGTGTGTGTGTGTGTGTGTGTGTGTGTGTGTGTGTGTGTGTGTGTGTGTGTGTGTGTGTGTGTGTGTGTGTGTGTGTGTGTGTGTGTGTGTGTGTGTGCGTGTGTGTGTAGGTGCGCGTGTGTACGTCCGTGTATGTGCGTGTGTGTGCTTGTGTGTGTGTGTGTGTTTGTGTGTGTGTGTGTGTGTGTGTGTGCATGTGTATGTTTGTGTTTCTGAGTGTGTCTGTGTGCGTGCGCGCGTGTGTGTGTGTGTGAGAGAGGCAGAGAGAGAGAGAGAGAGAGAGAGAGAGAGAGAGAGCGAGAGAGAGAGAGAGAGAGAGAGAGAGAGAGAGAGAGAGAGAGAGAGAGAGAGAGAGAGAGAGAGAGAGAGAGAGAGAGAGAGAGAGAGGAAGACACACACACACACAGACAGACACAGAGGTAGCTCTGCTCCCTGTTGTTTTAAACCAAGGTCACAGAAGTACTCTAGTAGTATAGTAGTATATATTTTCTTGGTACATTTGGAAAAAAACTGGTTTGATATACAGATGAACATACAGTGTGGCTCGGCGTGGCTCAGTGTGACTGACGACTGCAGATGTAATTTAAATTATTATACAAAACAATGATATGCGAGAGGCATCCATGATATCCATATCCATAATATTCACCATTCTCAGTTCT
>CM051019.1:22357850-22360350 GCA_027704905.1 Muraenolepis orangiensis
GTGGTGGTGGTGTGGTGGTGGTGATGGTGGGGATGGTGGGATTTGGTGATGGTGGGATGGTGGGATTGGTGATGGTGTTGGTGGTGATGGTGGTAGTGGTGGTGGTGATGGTGTTGGTGGTGTTGGTGGTGGTGGTGGAGATGGTGGTGATGGTGTTGGTGGTAAAACTACCACCCACTGTAGTTCTGCTCTTCCAGCCCCTCAACTTCAGCACCAGGAAGATGCATTTCCTATGAATCCAGAACTAAACAATATACAATTCAGTTCTACAATAATGAAACAAGATAGACAGACAGACTGATGGACAAATTGCTAGATAGAGGGACAGACAGACAGACAGACAGACAGACAAATAGCAAGATAGAGAGACAGAAAGACAGACAGACAGACATACAGGTAGGTAGATAGATAGATAACACCCATAGCCATGAAGTGCCTGGAGAAACTTGTAATGTTGCATATCAACTTTTCCATCCCTGAGTCCCTAGACCCACTCCAGTCTGGAAACAGACCAAACAGGTTTGAAGACGGCACCCCATCTGTAACTGGATTATGGACTTCCTTACGGGCAGGCCTCAAGTGGTTAAGATTGGGAACAGCATCTCACCACTCCACTCCACTCTGGTCCTCAACACTGCAGCACCCCAAGGCTGCTGCCTCAGTCCCCGACTGTACTCGCTGTACACACATGACTGTACTGCCACGCACAGCAATCATCGTTTGATGAAGTCATCGGCCTGATAAGCGAGGGCGATGTACAGAAATGAGGTAGTCCAGCTGACGCGATGGTGTGAGGACAACAGCCGCACTGGATGTCAGGAAGACTAAGGAGCTCATCGTGGACTTCAGGAGCCTCCGGGCACACACTCCATCAGCCTGGACGGGAAGTCGTCAGCTGCTTCCATTTCCTTGGGCTTCAGATTTCCGGTGATCTGGTGTGGACCCGCAACACGGAGGTCATGCTGAAGAAGGCACACCATGCTCTGCCGTGCCTCAGAAAAAGGCAGGAATATGCCAGAGGTGGCTAGTGAACTTCTACCGTGGCCCGTAGAGAGCGTCCTGTCCTGTGCCTACTCAACTGCTACTTTCACTTTCATAACATTTTCATTAACATTACACTTACATACTTTGCTGGACTTTCTGGACTCATTACAGCTACTGCACTGCACTGCACTGTATTCATGATGCTGCTGCACTACTGCACTTTAAATGCTTTTAATTATTTGTGCACATTAAACAGATGTTCATTGTTGTGCCCCCCGTGCTCTAATCAATCATCATAATGGGGCCTGCTGAGGCTAATGAACCTGGGATCTACCCTTCTTAAGGCTGCCGAAGACCGACGTCGGGCGCTTGATCGTTGAGAACCTTATGTCTCCCTCCTACTCGAGAACCTGTGTCTCCAGCTCTGACTACGTCGCGTCTCGTCCTACCCGCTCAAAGGACCCTCTCTGCGTTCCATTATCCGTTGGGTGTCCTGTCTCTACTTCTGGGTTCTCTGGCACATTTGGCTAGCCGGTCTCATTGGGTCATAACATTCATACCATCAGTCACTTTGCTGTCCTTTTTTTGTTCATTTTTATTTTTATTGTATATATTATTTTTATGGTGTACAGACAGACAGACAGACAGACAGACAGACAGACAGACAGACAGACAGACAGACAGACAGACAGACAGACAGACAGACAGATATATAGATAGATAGATAGATAGATAGATAGATAGATAGACAGACAGACAGACAGACAGACAGACAGACAGACAGACAGATAGATAGACAGACAGACAGACAGATAGATAGATAGATAGATAGATAGATAGATAGATAGATAGATAGATAGATAGATAGATAGATAGATAGATAGATAGATAGATAGATAGATAGATAGATAGATAGATAGATAGATAGATAGATAGATCACATTTTATGTATCTTTCCTCACATATACAAATGCATATAAGCACATTGAAGGAAACATCCCGGGAGACACACCAGAGAAAAGACGCAAGAGAGAGAGAGAGAGAGAGAGAGAGAGAGAGAGAGAGAGAGAGAGAGATAGCGAGAGAGAGAGAGAGAGAGAGAGTGAGAGAGAGAGAGAGAGAGAGAGAGAGAGAGAGAGAGAGAGAGAGAGAGAGAGAGAGAGAGAGAGAGAGAGAGAGAGAGAGAGAGAGAGAGAGATGAAGAGTGAGCAATGAGGGGATGACAGCTCGATAACAAGAAGGGAGCTGACAACCACAAGTAGAATTGTCATCCGTTCACTCCAACCATCGATCAGTCCATCAACCTTGGTCTGTGGTGTCACCTCCTCCAGCCCCTGCTGCTAACTGACTCACTTTATACACATGCTAAATGTCTGTGAAAACCACATTTAAATAGAGCACATTTTGAATGGAGAGAAGAAGAAAAACATGCTCTAGAATCTCTTAGCTGAGCCACATGGGTTTAGCCACATGGGTTTAGCAACAGGTATTTCTTGTGGAATTCCACATTTCAAAC
>CM051019.1:22362850-22377850 GCA_027704905.1 Muraenolepis orangiensis
CACCGAAGAAGAAGAAGATGCACTCCTGGCACTTTGAATGCTTCTAAAGCTTTTTGTAAAAAAACTAAAAACATGTACATTTAAGTCTGCTCTTTTTCATTGTATGTATTATTTATATTTTTATGGTATTGTTTTGGAGATGTATACTGTGGGAGGGAATGGGGAGTAAGCATTCCTATGTACTTGTTACTATGTTACAAATGGCCAATTAATATCTTGTATCTTGTATCTCAGCCCTGTGTGAGGACCTGCTGTTCTGTGGATGTATTCCCTGTGCCTCAGCCAGCCATGCTGGCCCAGGTTGAGATGCACTTGCATAAACTCCATAAAAATTAAGTAATAAATATCAACATATACCCTGAAGAAATTAGTCAAAATAAGACAAGTGATTCCATGAACCATGAGTCTGTGTCCTTGTCTTTAATCCTTAAGAAGTTCCCCTATAGTGATATTCTCTCTACAGGAAGTTGATCTGCATATTCTGGACGTACGCTCTTAAAACATGTCAGGCCAACACAGAAGCATCCAATGTGATATAGAACCAGGAAAGGTTTCCCCGATTGGTAAACGAGACGCAGGAAAAACAGCTCAGTCTCAGCATCCTGCAGATCAATAGCTCTGTGTTGTGCTCTGAGCCACCGGGGATCAATAGGGTTTCATCCTTGTCATAATGGATGTCTTCAGTTTGTGTAAACTGAGGACAGCATGAAGGGGCAGCATGCTTTCCTTTAACCACAGAAGGTTAAGATGACAGAGACTTTAAAGAGCCGGAAGGCCCTATTAAGCAGGTTAAGTGTATTTATATCGATAGAGACGTAGACGAGATATAGAGCCAGCTGGCGTCTTAAGGAGGACAGGAGAACACTTTTGAAAAACCTTCTTCTCCGCTCTCGCAGTTGTTCCGCTTTAATTCCCCTAAAAGTCGATTTGACACTTCCACGCTGGGAAGACCGACTCCTCCGCCTCCTCCCCTGGAGACGACCACAATAGAGGCTGATGGTTTGGATTCCAACAGCATCCTGATCCCAGCTGCCATGAACCACAGCACCTCAGGGGGGAAGGGAGGGGCGGGTGTCTATAGGGAACATTTGTAGAGTTGAACCGCGCGTCATGGCTGCCAGATCTGCCTTTTGTCTTTAATTGGTGAGCTGAGGGTCCCCTGTGTGCCGTGTGAGCTCGACGCTATAGCTCGGCACTGGCTTAATGCTAGCTCGACGCTACAGCTCGACGCTATACTGTAGCTCGGCGCTATAGCTCGGCGCTATACTGTAGCTCGGCGGTATAGCTCGGCGCTATACTGTAGCTCGACGCTATAGCTCGACGCTGGCTTAAGCACGGCACTAAAGTTTGGCGCTGGCTTTATGCTAGCTTGGCGATATAGCTTGGCACTGGCTTAATTCTTGCTCAGCGCTATAGCTCGGCACTGGCCTAATGCTAGCTAGGCGCTATAGCTCTGGGCTAGCTTAATGCTATCTCGGCACTATAACTCGACGCTGGCTTAATGCTAGCTCGGCGCTAACCAGGCTGGAGGAATACGGGATGGCAAGCTCGGGATGCTTCTCTAAGCACAGAATCTCAGTGGAGTCAGCACCTCTGAAGCAGAGAGGGCCGTGTTCAGCCTCCAGAACACTAAGTGCACATGCAGGCTGGATCCCTTTGAACCAACATAAAGGTTTTTTCCTTCCTCGGAGATTTAAACAAAGAGTAGGCATATATTAGCTTTTGAAATGGTCACTGTTCCCCTTAATGAACAAAAGGCAATACACTCAGAGGTAGCCATGACAACTTCCATTTAGCACAGGAAGTTACAGATAACCCGAGGCTTAGGGATAGTTTAGCATGAAGCTCCTTTCTTTTATTTATTTTTCAAAAGGTGATCATAATCAATACCAAATCATGTTTGGATTTTATTTTCAATATACTTCCAATTAATCACCAGTTGTTTTAAGATTCAAGATCTTTCTGTTTGCCAAGTGCAATGCAATGCTTAGTCCCCATTTACTCTTACGCATTCTAAATGACACTAAACAACAATACTATATACTATGTTCTATACTAAATGTACTGTAAACAACACTATACCATAACATGCTATACACAATGAAAAGAACACTAAAGTGACTGATGGATGATACTGTATATACATATGGAGAATGGTGCAAAAAGCACTTTCAAGTGCCAGTTGCAGAATTATAATGACAGTGCAGTACAGTGCAGTACAGTGCAGTAACAGTAATAAGTCCGGAAACTCCAGTTTGACAGTGTAATGTAATATTGGTGACATGTTATGATGGTGGCAGCCTAACCTAGCCCTACTCCTAACGGTTCAATAGGTCACTGCCTGTGGATCAAAACTGTCCTTGAATCAGTTTGTCCTGGTTTGGATGCTGTGGTACCGCGGACCGGACTGCAGGGGGGAGTAAAGATGGTGCCTGGGGTGGTTGCGATCCTTAATGATGGAGATGGTGTTGCTGTACCACACAGTGACACTACTCGCCTGATACTATCTACAGTGCCAGCTATTAGAGTGCTGGTAGAAGATCCTCCTGAGGAACCGCAGGGAAAGAGGCACTGGTGTGCCTTCTTCAGCATGACCTTTGTGTTGCGGTTCCACGCCAGGTGGTCGGAGATCTGTTGTCCCAGGAAACAGAAGCAACTGTTCTCACCGGTGTCCCATTTAGGCTGATGGTGGAGTGGCTGCCCCGGTGGCTCCTGAAGTCCACGATGAGCTCCTTAGTCTTGGTGACATTCAGTGCAAGGCGGTTTTCCTCGCACCATCGCGTCAGCCGGACCACCTCATCTCTGTTCTCCGTCTCATTGTCCTCGCTTATCAGGCCGATGACTGTGGTGTCGGCCGCAAAATCAATAATCTGGTTGTGACTGTACTGTGGCAGTACAGTCATGTGTGTACAGCGAGGATACAGAGAGGTATTTTTCTAGAGCAGTGTGAACTGTCCCTACCAATGTCAAGAAACCAGTGAATTGTCCCGATCAAAACATTTTCATCAACAGCGAACAGCGTGCCAGCGAGCATCGAGTCACATTGTGATTTACTTTTGTCTGCATTTAATTAACTTCTCCAAAGAAAGAAGGAATGACGATGCTTCCAAACTTTTTAAATATAACACATGGGTAGACCAACCAAGTACTTCCACTGATATTACTATCTTATATATACAGTATATATTTACTTTAAAAATATATATAGATATGTGGTGTTCAAATGACCAGGTGCAAGCAGTGACTACGCTTAAATTAAAACATTTAAATATATATATTTAAGGGTGGTGGTCCCTTAATTGTAAATCACAAACAATTCATTGAATATTGTCGAATAATGGGGTTGTGTGAATAATATTGAATAGAGAGCAACAAATTAGTCCAAGTCATGTGAACGCATGACGAGGATGTTCATGTAGTGCTTGGTTAATAATGGTTCATGTTAATCAGGATTATCTTTCCCCAAAAACTGAACTTCCACTGAAACCAAATGTGTACCCTGGAGGAAATGTGTAACAATTAAATCCACTCACACTAATTATGAACAAGACCAAGAAAACCAACTCCATCCAACCCTCAGTACTGTTAAGATTGTCACGAGATGGGAGTGGGTTGGACCCCGGACGCAGACACCGACACAGTGGAGCGATACGAACGGCTTTATTCTCAGGAACACACAAAAACACAAGGGTGCACGGGGAGGACGATCCGCGGAGTACCGGCAGGTAGTAGACGAGTAGTCCGGGACGGGGGAGGAGTCTGCGTACCGGGCTGTCGGGTGCGAAGTACCGGCAGGAGTAGTAGGCAGGCGACAGGTGCGAAGTATCAACTCTGATAGTCCGCAGGCGGCGTCGGGTGCGAAGTACCGGCCGGGTAGTAGGCAGGCGACGGGTATCAGAGCAGACAGGAGAACAACGTGCAGTATACGTAACGACCTCACGCTGGGGTAACGGACAGACATAGTATATATACGCCAGGTGAGGTGATTAGCAATTACAATGTGTGATAGTGAACAGGTGTGTGTGTGTGTGTGTGCGCGCCGCCAGCGCACGTGGCATGGCCACGCCCCCTGCCAACCACCGTAACCGTGACAAAGATATGACTATTAACGAACCTCTGGTGGTTAGTTAATGGTTCGCCAACAGGGGCGGACTGGGACAAAAATTCGGCCCTGGCATTTAGTCCCTTGACCGGCCCACTTTCAGAAAGGGGATGGGCCGGCCCATTCTATATAGTGGGCCGGTGTGATACGCCAGTGTAGCCACCTGCGTTGAATTTCTTTACTTTACAAAACTGCGTCGGCCCTTCTGCCATTTGCCAGAACTGCCAGATTGCCAGTCCGCCCCTGTTCGCCAATGAGAAAAGCAAATTATGGCATGCCAGAGCGATCAAAAATGCTTTGAAACTGAGCATATGGAACTTTGTCATGGCTCTCTTTAACCTACCCCCCACATGAACTCACACACACTCATACACACAGATACACACAGACACACACTCATACACACAGATACACACAGACACACACAGATACACACAGACACACACAGATACACACACAGATACACACAGACACACACAGATACACACACACACACACACACACACACACACACACACACACAGACAAAGACCCTTCACTAAATAGCAGTGTTCAAAGTGATCCTTTGCCACGACTACAATCGCCACATTAAGTACAGTCGTGTTGATTAACTAAATAAAGGCAGGCGGCGGTGAAAGAACAAAGAACCGACCTGAGGGTCTGAGAACTTGACAAGGCTTTCCCCCGCGGGGTTCCTGCACGCTGTGTGGCGTCTAATGGATGAAACCATACAAGGCATTAAGCTACATGCAAAGCTACATGACCAGAGAAGACAGTTGGAAGAGTGAAACAGCTGGAACAACAGCCCTAGAGAACTGGTGCTACATGACCAGAGAACAACAGTTGGAACAACAGCCCTAGAGAACTGGTGCTACATGACCAGAGAACAACAGTTGGAACAACAGCCCTAGAGAACTGGTGCTACATGACCAGAGAACAACAGTTGGAACAACAGCCCTAGAGAACTGGTGCTACATGACCAGAGAACAACAGTTCGAGAGACAGACTTTAGCTGGCAAACACATTTGGAAAACTGAATGCTGGTGAAATGGAGGGGATTGTTAATTTATATATATATATATATATATATATATATATATATATATATATATATATATATATTACCTACATTGTAATGGTACAAACTTGGTTTAAACGGGCAGATTTGAACAGGTACAGTATGTGTTGAGCCTGACAGGACAGGACACCCTGTATGTGTTACTGTATGTGTTACAATCATATTCTGCAAAAGCTGATTTTTTCCAAAGCCACGTGCAGTCAACTCAGGTACAGAAATGTGGGAGATCGAACCCGGAAGCCTTCTGGCCGAGGTGCCAGGTCACCCAAGCCACTATGGGCTCCTTGATCATGTTTTTTTAGGATCACCTGGTGGCCACAGTTCAACCAACATGTCGATACAGCAAGAAAAAGAGTACTCGATTTTAATTGGACCACGCAAGGGCAAGGATGTTCTGAGCACGTGTGGTAGCAGTGATGGGCGGACATGTTGGATCTAGGAGACAGAAGAAGAAGCAGAAGAAGGAGATCTGGTAATAAGCGAAGGGACTGAGCGTTATCTCCATTACAGTTTTTTTCAATTGCTAACACGCATTGTTCACTACAGAAGTCACTTTTTCAAAACTCTTCACACAGTCAGCGAAACAGAAGTCTATGCGGTCGAAACTGTGGTTCTTTTTTCATTGCTTTCACACAAAATGCATTCAATGACTACAGTTACCAAAACTCATGAACTCCTTTATCAGTCAGAGTCTACAGCCTCCAAAACACTACACTTTTGCAGCACATTTTTCAAATGCTAACACACTTTGTTCAAAACAGTTAAAAACACAATCAAAACAGAATGATGGGAAAAAAAGGCAATTTCTGCTGCAGCCACATTGAAATCTATGGAAATAGATAATATATTATATTGTAATATAAAAATATTGACAATAAAATGAAATAATTCCAAACACAGCTCACTACACTACATGTCACAGTACAGTACACTATGTTTATATTTTATATCTCCTAAATTTTTCAATTATATTGATTGTTTTGTGTTTTACTGTGTATTACTATATGTAGGATTCAAAGGTTGCCTCCTACAGGAGGGAGAGGCCGCATTTTTTCAGATGCCCAGGAGACTGCCATCATTGATATGGTCATTGCTAACAATGCTATTACTGTAAACTTAGACCCATTGGGGACCGAGTGCTGGCAGACAATGTGACTTTTGCCAATGTCAACACGGTCAGCATTACAATAATTGCCAGAGTCCTGGATAAACATAAGGTAAGGATGAAGCAGTTATACACTGTACCGTTTGAAAGGAATGGAGAGCGGGTAAAAGAGATCCGTTATCAATATGTCCAGGTCAGATGTTTGATCAAAAACTAAGCAGAATACATACATAGCTATGCATAACGTGCTGTACTAAAACGGTGGTTTTATTTCATTTTAGACGGTAATGGAGATTGAGGCCAGACCAAATTTATTTATCTTTGTGGATGAAGCTGGATTTACTGTAACCTGGCAAAAACGAGACGGAGAGGAAGAAATGTCATTGGGCAGCGGGCCACAGGGTGTGGAGATGTTTCTCCTGAAGCCTGCCAGGGTTGGATCAGACACTCAAAGAGATTCTTCCCAAGGTGCATTGCTAGAGAGGATATAAGGTGTGATGTGGATGAAAACATGTGGCCAAATGCAGAAGACAGGGAGTGAATGTGATGCATAAAGTACTGTAAATAACTATGTAAAGACATAAAAATTAAAAAATGTAACTGAAGCAAATTGTTGCATTGCTGATTCATTCTTGTTACAATATACAATCATTCAGTACACTCAACAATGTGTTAAGATCGTATTCTAAAATTACGTAAAAACATCATTCAAAGATAAAAGTTCATCATTTATGTAATGCTCCCTGTTGTTAGTGTTTTGTAGGTCCGTGTGATATGAATGACAATGTATGCTTTCTGAGTGAGAACTAGTGTTATGGACGAACAAACCTATTTTGAGACAAGTATGAAGTGTTTTGGTGGTTTGAGTGAGTTTTGGAAGTGAGATTAACTGTTTGGCCAAGATGCGTGTTGGTATGGAGACTGTGTTAAGAGTTTTGAAAAAGTGACTTCTGTAGTGAACAATGCGTGTTAGCAATTGAAAAAAACTGTAAGCAGATGGGGACTTAAAGAGACCATGTCTCCCTAGTGTCCTGCCAGACGGCCTCCATACTGGATGGTACTGCTAAGGTAGGTATGAGAAACAGAACCATCAGCAACCAACAGATGGGGGCTTACACACACACACACACACACACACACACACACACACACACACACACACACACACACACACACACACACACACACACACACACACACACACACACACACACACACACACACACACACACACACACACACACACACACACACACATACACACAAATACAAACACACACACAGAGACACACACACTCATGCATACACACACATGCATTCATGTGTAAATACACCTCTAATTATTAATAACCTCTAATTATGAACAAATTACACTCGACTTGATTTAGAGCAGGAAATAATGTAAATGAGATGCTGCCGCACATCCGAAGATGAATATGATTGATAAACGCCACCACTGGGTTCGTTAACCTTTGATATGCATTATATATTCAATTTTGCAGTGTGCGAATCTCTTGAAGCATCAGATCAAATTGTTTCATGTACACAACAACAAAAGACAACTTTAATTCAAACGGCTCATGTGTCGCAGGTTTAGAACGACAGACCAGTACAGCGGATCGAATGGCAGAAACGTTTAATCGCTGCACGATTTAGTTGACAAGATGCGTAGTTCGCTGTGGATAGCGATGGTCACTCCGAAGGAAGAAGAGGTCTCCAGAATTCAGATGAGCATCCATCCCCCCCCCCCCCCCCTCTCTCTCTTTGAGAGAGGACACTCTTTGAGAGAGAGAGAGAGAGAGAGAGAGAGAGAGAGAGAGAGAGAGAGAGAGAGAGAGAGAGAGAGAGAGAGAGAGAGAGAGAGAGAGGATCAGTCGTGTTGTGACTGCATGTGTCAGCGGTGGACCCCGCTGTATCACCGTTGACAGTAGCAGGGAGGAGTAAGAGGAGGAGGAGGAGGAGGAGGAGGAGGAGGAGGAGGAGGAGTAGGAGTAGGAGGAGGAGGAGGAGGAGGAGGAGGAGTAGGAGGAGGACAGAGGAGTAGGAGGAGGAGGAGGAGGAGGAGGAGGAGGAGGAGGAGGAGGAGGAGGACAGAGGAGTAGGAGGAGGAGGAGTAGGAGGAGGAGGAGGAGTAGGAGGAGGAGGAGGAGTAGGAGGAGGAGGAGGAGTAGGAGGAGGAGGAGGAGGACTAGGGGGAGGAGGAGGAGTAGGAAGAGGAGGAGGAGGAAGAGGAGGAGGAGGAAGAGGAGGAGGAGGAGGAGGAGGAGGAGGAGGACACGTTGATGCTGCCGTGCTGCCGAAGATAAGGACCGCAGCAGCGCTGAGGCAGATTTGAGCGATGACAACAGCTGGAAAAACGAGACGCCCGCATGTCATTTGCGATCAGCGTAGCCGCCAAGCGCGCCTGTCTTGCGACCCCCCGTCGAGACGCCGAGCGGCTCGTCTCCAAACGCTCCGCTCCGAGGACCGTCGTCTTTTCTACGAGCGCCTGGAAGGCGAGTCAAGTGTTGGCGATCCGTTTAGAAAAGGCCTTGGTTCTTCTGGATCCATCTCCCGTTCTATTTCGGCGGTGTGTGTGTGTGTGTGTTAGTGTGTGTGTGGGGGAGGGGGGGGGGTGCAAGTCGATGTTGTCACTGTGACTCGCAGTTGATCCAGCCCACATGTCCTCGCCGTCCTCAGAGGACATCGGAATGATGTGGAAAAAAAACACTTCAGAGGACGTCACACACAGCACTATGCCCTGAGTCATTTAACATACCATACTCTCTCTCTCTCTCTCCCTCTCCCTCTGTGTCTGTATGTCTGTCTGTCTGTGTCTCTCTCTCTATGTCACTCTCTCTCTCTCACACTCTCCCTCTGTCTGTCTGTATGTCTGTATGTCAAGAAAGGACAAGAAAGCCATCTAGAGGGTCGTGAGGACGGCAGTGAAGATCATCTGGTGTGCACTTCCATGCATTGAGGAGATCTTTAGGACAAGGTGTCGGAATAAGGCCATGTCCATCACAAAGGACCGCAACCACCCTGGGCACCATCTCTTCTCCCCCCTACCGTCTGGTCGCCGGTTCCCCAGCATCCGTACAACAATGACTACCAGGTTTAAGGATAGTTTTTACCCACAGGCAGTGACCTACTGAACTGATAGGAGTGCAGCCATTTTCCTTTTCATTTAAATTTTCACTTCATTAACATTACAATTACATACTTTGCTTTCTGGACTCATTACAGTTACTGCTCTGTACTGCACTGCATTCATGATGCTGCTGCACTACTGGCACTTTAAATGCTTTTGAAAGATTTTTGTAAAAAAACTAAAAACATACATATCACTTTAGTCACTTTGCTGCTCTTTCTTTGTTTATTTTATTGTACATATTCTTTTTATTTTTATGGTGTTTTTGAGATTTATACTGCGGGAGGGAATGGGGAGTAAGCATGCCTATGCACTTTTTACAAATGGCAAATAAAAATCTTGTATCACATGTGTGTTTGTGTACGTGCATGCATGTGTGTGTGTGTGTGTGTGTGTGTGTGTGTGTGTGATGTCGTCTGTGACAGTGATCATAACACAAGCCCCCCACCCCCCCAAGACTGAGAGGTTGAGTACAAAATGAAAAATATATATTTAATAACAAAGTTATTTTAAATGATTAGTTTGGGGTTGAAACCTGAAGCCCTCAAACTCTCCCAGGAACCAGGATGCTTCCTCAGCCTCCGGGTCCTTCCGTCTGGATCCATCGCAGTACGTCACTTACTGCACATCCAAAGCCACGGAGCCTTTGTGGATTACCCTTCATGTTGTTAACGAGCATATAGCAGTTACATTGAGCCGAGGGTCGTACACCCAAGACAGACCCGGGAAATATATCAACTCAATTAGAATAAAAATACAATCGAATATAATATGGGACAGGATAGGGCTGTACAATTGGCAGGGGTGTCAGAACGGCCACTGCGCTGAATACAGAAGGCAGAGTCAAACGGCTGAAGGGAGCCACATTGTGATGGTCTCCTCTAGGGGTCGAGGTGTTGGACTCCCAGCTCAAATATCCTAGGTCCCTACATCCCCCCAGAGTCCTGTATCTAGAGGCTCTGACCTCCTGTAGCTAGAGGCTCTGACCATCTGTAGAGGCTCTGACCTCCTGTAGCCAGAGGCTCTGACCTCCTGTAGCTAGATGCTCTAACCTCCTGTAGAGGCTCTGACCTCCTGTAGCTAGAGGCTCTGACCATCTGTAGAGGCTCTGACCTCCTATAGCTAGATGCTCTAACCTCCTGTAGCTAGAGGCTCTGACCTCCTGTAGCTAGAGGCTCTGACCTCCTGTAGCTAGATGCTCTAACCTCCTGTAGCTAGAGGCTCTGACCTCCTGTAGCTAGAGGCTCTGACCTCCTGTAGCTAGAGGCTCTGACCTCACTAGAGGCTCTTACCTCCTGTAGCTAGAGGCTCTGACCTCTAGCTACAGGCTCTGACCTCAGCTAGAGGCTCTTACCTCCTGTAGCTCGAGGATCTGACCTCCTGCAGCTAGAGGTTCTGACCTCCTGTAGCTAGAGGCTCTGACCTCCTGTAGCTAGAGGCTCTGACCTCCTGTAGCTAGAGGCTCTGACCTCCTATAGCTAGAGGCTTTGACCTCCTGTAGCTAGAGGCTCTGACCACCTGTAGAGGCTCTGACCTCCTGCAGCTAGAGGCTTTGACCTCCTGTAGCTAGAGGCTCTGACCTCCTGTAGCTAGAGGCTCTGACCTCCTGCCTCCTCCTCAGTCCCATGCAGAATTAAAAGTACAAATGCTCTGCACGTTTCTTTGGATAAAAGTATCTGATAAATTGTTAAATAGCAAATCTCTCCGGACAAATTCTAAACTTAGCGGTCATGTTTCAAAAACAGTCTATATTACAAACGCAACTATAATGTACACCTAGACTGACGAAAGAATGAAAAAGACCACAAATAAATGTGACTATTTAATGAACAACAAGAACAAGAACGATTGAGCAAAACCTCGTTAGCCGCAAAAATCCATTTCAAAACCCCTGTAAGTGCCCTGTAGTGTCACGAGTGGGATTGTTCGGGGGACCAAGAACGCAGACCAAGACAGTGGAGCTATAACATAAAGCTTTATTTAAAACACAAAACAACTCAAACACAACACGAGAGAGTGATCAGGGACAGCCCAGGGGTCAGGGTACCGGGAGGTCGATCCGCGGAGTACCGGCAGGTAGTAGACCGCCGAGTAGTCCGGGACGGGGGAGGAGTCTGGGTACCGGGAGGTCGAGTAGCGACAGGTACCAGACAGGTAATTATAATGACCGGGGAGCTAGTATGGACCAGAGTACCGCGAGACAGGCGGGTGATGCGGGACAGGCTGGATCTGGATCTCCGGGACATCAGCGTGGCGATTCCGTCCAGAATGTCCGACGTACATGAACAACGTGTAACGTGCAGTACGACCTAACACCGGGGTAACGGGGAGCCAGGGTCTATATACTCCAGGTGAGGGGATTAGCAATCAGCCACGCAATTGCCGACAGGTGTGTGTGTGCGCCGCCAGCGCACGTGGCTTGGCCACGCCCCCTGTTCAGTGACGTCGCTTGACGTCGATGAGAGGTGCGGCAGCTGATTGGTCACTTCATTCGGTCACCCTTCCGGGGGGGAGGGGCAGTAATAAAGCTGATCTAAGTTTAGTATGAGCATTATTACCGGACATTTTGACCGGCAGGTTTTTAAAGTACCGTTTTCTTTTATTTATACCCGCTAAAAACCGGTAAATACCGGCTAACGGAAACCCTGATACATACATATATATATATATATATATACATACGGTACATACTGTATATATGTGTGTGTGTGTCATCCATTACTTGAGTTTGACATTTGAGTGTGACTTACTACAAACCAACCAAACAGCAGCAGGCCTCAGGACCACAACATCTAGACCGAGTCCTTGTTTCCCGGCCCAGCGTGAGGCCCAGCGTGAGGCCCAGCTTGAGGCCCAGCCTGAGGCCCAGCCTGAAGCCCAGCTTGAGGCCCAGTGTGAGTTTAGCGTTCAGCGCCACAAGTTGTTCCCACTGACCCATGACAGCCGGTTAATCACCTCCAGTCGTTTATCCGTCATTTGCTGTTATTTTGTATCTCTTGTTATCTCCGGCTGAGGGTGGGACGTCATTTCCTTGTGACCCGACAGTGGAAGGATCTTCTGGAGATGTAGAAGGAAGGGAAAGGCCCGGGGGCTGCTAAGTGGCGCCGGTGGAGTCATTACGGAGGATGGATGTTAGGCTGTTAGTCAGTACTCCAGAGCCGGGGACCGCCGAGGGAAGGGGCGGGTGGGGGTTTGTACTTCTGGGTCCTCTGTTGGTTTGTCTGTCTGTTCCCTGTTCTTATTCTCTTCTTCTTCCTTCTTCTATGAGGGCAGCGATGCACACACAGGCACAGGCATACACACACAAAACATACAGACACAGGCACGCACGCAATCACACATGCACACACACACAGGCAGGTGAACATGCACACACGAAAGCACGCACACACAGGCACGCCCACATACACACACACACAGGCACTGGCACACACACAGAAACATAGGCACACACACAAACACACAGGCACATACACCCGCATACACACACACATACACACACACTCTGTAGTCATGATGCTGCTGCACTACTGGGAAATTAAAATTATTTTTAATGTTTTTTGCACAATTCAACACATTCATACATATCATCCATCAGTCACTTTATTGTTATTTGTATTGTTTTATTGTGTACAATATTGTTAGTATATTGATGTACAGTATACAGTATAGTTGTTACGCCCTCCCCCGAGGTGTTCTTCTAGGGTACAGGGGGAGTCGCAACAGCCTACCTAAACACAGTGGGCAAGTGTAAGGAATGTATGGGGTTTGGGGTAAACCCTGGTGTGGGGCACCCAAAACTAAAGACTCAAACAGAAAGCAGTGTTAAACAGGTATTAAATAGTTGAATTAACTATTTACTCCAACAAAAGAAAAAGGAACAACAGGCAATCAAAACAGGAGCAACATACAGACTAAATCAAAACTCTACCAGGACAGGAGAGGCAAAACAAACTAACAATTAGCTAAGGACAGCTAAACAGAGGGTTTGGAACAGGGAGAAGGGCCCCTAGTGTGTATAGACAAAGAAAACTACTACGTGATGCAGTGTAGACCCCAGGGTTTCTTACCTAGCCCTTCTCCCAGGCTGGTGAACAAAAACACAAACAAAAGGAATCCTACACTACTCTAAAAAGGGTTGCAAAGGCCGGAAACAAAAACAGGAACAAATAAAGGCTCAACACAATAGTAACAATATGGCAAAATATAGTTACTTCGCCCCAAAAGTTATCTCAAAATGTCAGTACTGTCAACCGCCCAAAGTACCTCTACCTCTCTCCTCTTTCCCTTGACAAAAGGAGTTACACATTTTATAGGACACCACATGGCAGAGGGATAATTGATAAGTGGACACAGGTGGTGGATGATTGATAGTTTTCTGGGGGGGGAGGAGCCACAAGGCACCACACGCATCCCTTTGGGCCACCTGAGGGAGACAAACGGGACAAGGACACAGACAGGACAGCAGCAAAACATACAGGAACGTAACAATAGTACATAGTGTAGTATATAGTGTTCAATTGTAGGTCATTTATACTGCAGGAGGGAATGGGATGTGAGCATTGTATTGTACTTATATATATATATATATATATATATATATGGCGAATCAAATAAATGATTGATGATGGTGTGAAACCCATTAAGAAGGCAGTAATTCCACAAATTGACTATTGCCAAGGCAACAAGGCACATCTGTTCATTCAAAACCACTCTGATTGAGAGAAAGCCAAGAGTGTCCAAAGATGTCATCAAAGCAAAAGGTACTTTAAAGAATCAGAAATAGATCTAACACTGTTCTGTTCAGAGCATGGTTCCACATGTGTTCTTTCATAGTTTTGATGTCTTCAGTATTAATCTACAACATAGAAAATAATATAAAATAATTAAAAACTTAAAATGAGTAGGTGTGTCTGGTCCTGGTCCTGATGTATATATATATATATATATATATATATATATATATATATATATATATATATATATATATCCCTTTTCCTTAATTTCCCTCGGGATAAAGTTATCTTGAATCTTGAATATGTCTCTGGTTTGAGAGGGGTTTTAGTTTGGGACTTCATGGGGTTTTAAGAGCCCCTATTTTAGAACTAGTGATGGATATTAGACCAGTGGATGCTGGGAGCTCCTATCTTCTCCACTCCCCTCCCAGGTGACACTGGGGTGTGTGATGTCAACAGAGGGCTGGTGGTTTCAAATGGATTCTAATGGGCTAATCAACGTCCCACTGGGTGGTAAAACAGGGTTCTGTTACAGACAGACTGCCCTGCCGGCCCTGACAGGCCGCCCTTGGTCCCCTTTTTCGTTCAAGGTCAGAGGAAAAGCAGTAAAGGAGTGTTTCTCCGAGGCCCGAAGCCTCCTTGACACACCGTTCTGAAGAGGTCAACGTTAAGATCTGCTCTTTGGGTTTTTGTTTCTGTCTCATTAGGTATTAGCTTCTCAGACCCCTCCCCCTCCTCCCCGAGCCTCTAAAACACTCTACATCTGGAGGATTAAATCCTCTTTAGTGGTCATACATGTAAACACACAGTGGAATACGTTTCTCTGTAATTGACCCATCCTAGTATTAT
>CM051019.1:22382850-22390350 GCA_027704905.1 Muraenolepis orangiensis
TAAGTTATCATCAATCTCTCGCTTTCTTGCCTCCCTCCCTTCTCTGTTGGTCCCTTTTACGACAGCGGCGACAGAGCGTGATATAAAGCTATCTCATCAGGAAACCTAATGCGCTTTGGCTTTAAGGTTTAATTCATGGCTGTAATATGCCAGGGCTAAAATAAAGATCTGGAGACCAGCAGATGGAGAATAAAAAAAATAAAACAGAAAGCTTTTAACTTTTGCTGTTTAACTCTACTTACAATTAATCGCCGGGTGCCTCATTGAAATCTAGGCTTTGGCATTCCAAAAAATGTATAAATAAATATGAAACATTATTGATTAATGACAAGGTCAATGGACCGGAACAATGCAAAGTGCATGACATAAATCAATGTTCCATAACGTATACTCATATACTCATATACTCATATACTCATATACTCATATACTCATATATGGCCACCTTCTGAAGGTGGGCGACATTTGCTGCAGTAGCCATCGTTGTCCAGAATGTCACAGGGTCACAGTCCACCTCCTTCAGCGCAACATTCTCCTGGAGATCTATCGGCTCGGTTTGAAGAGATGAAACATTTGCCCACAGGAAGATGCTCTGTGCCTCTCTTGAGAATTCTTGAACATTCTTCACCAGATGTGGAGATCCAATACAGAGCAGGGCTTGCTTACCAAGACGGAAATCATCAAAACTGTTTTGAAAATTGTTCCTCTGTTATGTCACTCCTGAAGATCTCAACTTTCTTTGAAAATAAAGTATTGCTGACATAAAGTCACACACTGTGCTGCCTTGGCCTTGGAGTCTGAGCTCATTTAGATAAGATGTCACATCGACCAAAAAGGCCACACACTCCATCGCTCATCATCCTGCTGGAAATCAAGGTACTGTTTGCTTGCATTTTCTGCTCCGACAAAAACATCTGCAGGTCTTTCCTGACGGCCCAAAATCGCTCCAGAACCCATCGCTTACCCATCCCTCAGCCACCTCACATTGTTATGAAGGAGAATGTCACCATAAGCTGCATTGACCTGGAGTGAGTGAGTGAGTGAGTGAGTGAGTGAGTGAGTGAGTGAGTGAGAGTGAGAGAGAATGACACACACACACACACACACTTTGCTTCACTATGAACTCAAAATATATATCTTTTTTCATTTTAGATTTAGCCAAATGTCAACTACTCACGCACAGCCAAATGACAGTAATTATTTTAACAAGTAAACCTCAGTCTGTTTATTACAGATGACTGGCCATCATTCAAAGCAACCAAGAGTTATTCACTTATCTTTGTCAGAAATCCAGGCATAAGGCGGTGCTGAAGGTCTGAGGAGGCTCTCAGGTAGTTCACAAGATTCAGAATTGTGTCCATGACATCTGAGTATTATTTTACAAGAGTGGTACACAACACTGACTGGAGAATGATGCAGTGGTATGACAGCAGGTCTGGATGGTGCTCTTTCAGGTGCTGCACAGCCATCTTCTCTCTCCCAGTCACAGCTGGAGCTCCATCAGTTGTAATGGACACCACAGTCTTGAGGTCAATTCCCATTTTATTCAGCATCTGCATGATGGCTTCATAAATGTCCTCTCCCCTGGTGTGACCATGGTCAATTTAAGTAAATATATATTCATGTTCATTCTCACGCGTCAGACACAAGAAAATATATATTCATTAACATAATAATAATAATAATAATAAATTTCATTTGTATTGCACTTTACATTTTAAACAAAACTCAAAGTGCTACAGTACATAATAAAAAATAAAAAATAAAAAGATAAAGAAAACCATTTGCAATGGTCACATCTAATGTGACAGGGTCCAGTCCGGACCTTGGTCCGGAGTTTGAGAAGCACTGACCTAGATGTACCATGGATCAGATCGGTTGACCTGCTTACCCAGTGGACTGTACCAACTGGTGGGCTGATCTATCTGTCATTCATCTTGGTGGACACTTCCACTTGTGATTATACTAATGGGTACGATTTTGACATGGCTTGTAATGGCTTATCAACATCCCACATGGTAGCATAATAGAGAACATGTCTTCAAGTAGAGCTGGGCAATATGTGGATGATATATGGATATATATGGCCGCATTACTACATTTACATTTACATTTAGGGCATTTGGCAGACGCTTTTATCCAAAGCGACTTACAACGTGTACTAGTGATGTAAATCTGAACTTCTGAAACAGACTCATTTATCTGTTATATTATTTATCGTTTCCCACTTAATCACTTTATCAACATTACCTATATCGGGATAGAATATGTAGTCTGTATAGCCCTGCCCTTAAGCAAGGTGCTGATATAGTAGGTCTATACGGGGATAGAGGATGTAGTCTGTCTGATATAGTAGGTCTATACGGAGATAGAAGATGTAGTCTGTCTGATATAGTAGGTCTATATGGGGATAGAATATGTAGTCTGTCTGATATAGTAGGTCTATACGGGGATAGAAGATGTAGTCTGTCTGATATAGTAGGTCTTTACGGGGATAGAAGATTACATTTACATTTACATTTAGGGCATTTGGCAGACGCTTTTATCCAAAGTGACTTACAAGGTGTACATTAGTTGAAGCAGACAATAGCATAACACTGGGGCACGCAAACATAAAAATACAGCAGTTCACAAGTATTAATTTTAACAAGATGAATAACACAATTTCGTACTGCTAGGTCACCTGCTTAAGTAGCTGTGATAAGAGCGTGTTATCAACATTAAGGATATACACTTGCTAACATATACAACATGCTAAGAGCTATTAATGTCAGGACTTAAGCAAGTTTAGGGGTTTCACGAAGGAGAAGGAGGGTTCAACGAGAGTCTAGGTGGACTCTGAACAGGTGGGTCTTGAGTCTCTTGCGGAAGCTGGCGAGGGACTCTGCCATCCTGACATGAGACGGGAGTTCATTCCACCACTGTGGAGCCAGAGCCGTGAAGAGCTGGGTTTTGGACGAGCGATGTTTGGTTGACATTAGTGAAGGTCGAACAAGTCGCCTGGCAGAAGTTGAGCGGAGCGCTCTGGCTGGGATGTAGGGTTTGACCAACGCCTGGAGGTAGGCTGGGGCAGTTCCATTGACTGCCCTAAAGGTCAGCACCAGAGTCTTGAATTTGATGCGAGCATTTACCGGAAGCCAGTGGAGATCGCGGAAGAGAGGGGTCACGTGGGAGAATTTCGGTAGATTGAATACCAGGCGTGCTGCTGCGTTCTGGATGCGTTGGAGGGGCTTGGTTGCAGAGGCGGGGAGTCCCGCCAGGAGAGAGTTGCAGTAGTCGAGGCGGCTGATGACGAGCGCTTGGACCAGGATCTGCGCCGCTTCACGTGTGAGGAAGGGCCGGATCCTGCGGATGTTGTAGAGGGCAATTCTGCAAGATCGGGCCACCGCGGTGACGTTGGCATTGCAGGACAGCTGGTCATCTACCACCACACCAAGGTCTCTTGTTGTGGTTGAGGGGGAGACTTGGGTGTTCTCGATGGTGACCAGTAGGTCCATCTGAGGGCAGTCTTTCCCCGGTATGAAGAGGAGCTCAGTCTTGTCAAGGTTGAGCTTCAGGTGGTTGGCGGCTGTCCATCTGCTGATGTCGGCCAGGCATTTAGAGATGCGTGTTGCTATTTGGGTTTCTGAGGGGGGAAAGGAGAGAAACAGTTGAGTGTCATCTGCATAGCAGTGATAGGAGAAGCCATGAGATGTGATTACAGAGCCTAGCGATTTAGTGTAAAGAGAAAACAGAAGGGGTCCCAATACTGAGCCTTGAGGGACTCCGGTGTCCAGGGTGCAGGGTCTGGACAGGGAACCGTTCCATGTGACCTGATAAGTGCGATCTGCAAGGTAGGAGGTGAACCAGGATAACGCAGTTCCAGCGATTCCCAGCGAGATGTAGTCTGTCTGATATAGTAGGTCTATACGGGGATAGAGGATGTAGTCTGTCTGATATAGTAGGTCTTTACGGGGATAGAAGATGTAGTCTGTCTGATAAAGTAGGTCTATACGGAGATAGAAGATGTAGTCTGTTTGATATAGTAGGTCTTTACGGGGATAGAAGATGTCGTCTGTCTGATATAGTAGGTCTATACGGGGATAGAAGATGTAGTCTGTCTGATATAGTAGGTCTTTACGGCTAGCAGAAGGCCATCTCATCCCTAGACCTTCTGCGCTCATGTCTCCTCTCAGGTTCCTCTCTCTTCTCTTTCCCCTCTGAGCTCAGTTTACAGTCAGGTTGATTTAATACTGCCGGTCTTCATTAGGGCGGGGCTAGCTGCCCGGTTCAAGGGTTTTGAAGAACCTTTATTGGTTAAGGGAACGCAACACATTGCTTTAGGTACAATGGGAGACACACAGCTGGGCCCTGAGGGCTTCTTTTCAGATCTCATTAGAAACTAATAACGGGTGCTAGTTGAATTGAAAAGTGTGGTCTGGTTAGCTAATATGCTATGCTTTGCAATGCGGCTTACAGTGTTGTCCCTAAATCTAAATCTGGAGGGTTGAATCCTTTTTATTGTTCACATGTACACACACAGTGAAATGTGTTCCTCTGCATTTAACCCATCCTAGTATTAGGAGCTATTGTATATACAGCACCCAGGGAGCAGCGTCTGCTGCTCAGGGTGCCTTGCAGTGGGCACCTCGGCAGTGCCCAGGTGTTTTGGGGACTTGAACCGGCGACCTTCCGGTTCCGGTGAATGAAACGCAGCGTGGACCAGAGGTGAGGGTATCTAGCTTGGGTACCGCGATGCTGCGGTTTGATGGGATGTCAGGTTAAGACCGGACGGAGGACGATGCTGTGCTCACTGCATGGTGTCCATGTGACCGTCGTACTTCAGAGGCCGACGCTGATAAGAAAACAAACCGGCTAGCTGGCTTTGGGCTAGCTGGCTTTGGGCTAGCTAGCGTTGAACCTATATGCAAGGTTTCCATAGCGATATCCATATTTATACCTCAGGGCGTCATATCAGTGGAACATGGTGATGATATTCATGAATTCTTTATCCATCAATACAAGGGCTGCAAAGGAGTCACATTTAGGGGAATGGTTTCTCTGCAGCCTTTCCTTAATTTCCCTCGGGATTAATAAAGTTTTCTGAATCTGAATTTTTCTGATTCTGAATCTGAATCTGAATACTCGGCAGTGTGAATGCTTACTGCAAAGTGTGTGTGTGTGTGTGTGTGTGTGTGTGTGTACATATATATATATAAATATATATATATAATATATATATATACATGTGTGTGTACTCTCTGTGGACGCCTATGATGCTAGCGTGGTAATTGGATGCGTGACGCCCTCCAGAAATCCCCTTTAGCCCCGAGGGCAGCGCTCTTCAATCCCAGCATGCATCTGGAAGCACAACCACAGGAAGGCTCATTCTCTCAACTGGAACCTTGCTCTCTCTCCCCCCCTGCTCTCTCTCCTATTATGTAGCAGGGCAGGAAAACCCATTAAGACGTAATGATATGGCCTCACAGATACACAACCATGAAGAAGAGGGAGAGAGGGAGAGAGAGAGAGAGAGAGAGAGAGAGAGAGAGAGAGAGAGAGAGAGAGAGAGAGAGAGAGAGAGAGAGAGAGAGAGAGAGAGAGAGAGAGAGAGAGTGAGAGAGAGAGAGAGACCAACCCTATGGGATATACAGGTTTTTCATCCATGTGACGTCCTCAGAGCATGTTGTCTACATCATTAATAACACAGCGCACGCTGTGTCTGTGTGTCTGTGTGGGTGTGTGTGTGTGCGCGTGTTGGAGTTAAGACATTTTTGCAGTTTCATTGCAACTAATGGTTTGTTAGCGAAACACCCATATACAGATAGAGAGTGTGTGTGTGTATGTATGTGTGTGTGTGTGTGTGTGTGTGTGTGTGTGTGTGTGTGTGTTCTCCTCCAGCGGGGAGGAGAGAACCATCACAGACAAACCTATAGGCAGCTGGGAACAGAAGGGCTTGAGGGAGAGAGAGAGAGAGAGAGAGAGAGAGAGAGGGGGGAGGGGGGGGGGGAGTTGCAGAGGTGCAGATGAGGTTGTTGAGAATCCAAGTCTTTATTTTCTGTAAAGCTTGATGAATAAATGCAGTATGCACTTCCAATGATGAACTAGTTCTTCAAAATGACATATACTGTCTGTACATATGAGTATAGCAGTATAGCTCAGGACGTAGAGCTGTCGACTAACAACCGGAATGTTGCTGGTTCGATTCCCCTGGCTCCTCCTAGCAAAATCTGTTGAGCTGTCCTTGAGCATGACACCCTATGCAGTCTTCATGCAGTCGTGGGTGTAGAGGGAGTAGAGGAGAGAGCTCAGCACGCATCCCAGGGGGGCTCCCGTGTTGAGGGTCAGTGGCTCTGAGGTGGTGCTGCCCATCCTCACCAGCTGACGGCGGTCCGACAAGAGGTCCAGTATCCAGCTGCACGTGGATGGGGGCACGCCTAGACCTCTAAGCTTGGTGTCGAGCTTGGCAGGAACTATCGTGTTGAACGCTGAGCTGTAGTCCACAAACAGCATCCGCACATAACAGTTCTTTCCCTCCAGGTGGGAAAGGGCAGTGTGGAGGGCCATGGCAATTGCGTCGTCCGTGGATCTGTTTTGACGATATGCAAATTGCCATGGGTCCAGTGTGGCAGGTAACACAGAGCAAATAAAGTCCTTGACCAACCTCTCAAAGCATTTGCTGACAATCGAGGTGAGGGCTACAGGTCTATAGTCGTTAAGGCATGTTACCTTGGGTTGTTTAGGGACAGGCACGATGGTGGACATCTTGAAGATCGCGGGAACAAGGGCAGCGCGAACATCGCCGTTAATCCACTGTTTCTGGTTGGGGTATATCCAAACCGACTTGGTCGGAACAACGTCATCTATGCACTTCTTGATGAACCCGGTGACCGACGACACGTACTCGTTGATGTTATTGTCCGAGGCGACCCGGAACATGTCCCCGTCAGCGCGAACAAAACAATCCTGCAGCATAGATTCCGATTGGTCCGACCAGCATTGGACCTCCCTCACAGCGAGTTGTTGCTGCTTCAGTCTCTGCCTATAGGCGGGGAGTAGCTGGATAGAGCGGTGGACTGATTTGCCGAACGGTGGGCGGAGGAGGGCCTTGTAGCCATCACGGAAGGGAGTGTAGCAGTGGTCGAGGAGCCGCTTACCCCGTGTGTTGCTCGTTATGTGTTGGTTGAACTTCGGGAGAACCTTCTTCAGGTTCGCCTTGTTGAAGTCCCCCGCCACGATGAGAGCAGCCTCAGGGTGTGCCGACTCTTGTTCGCTGATAGCCCCATACAGTTCCTTCAGCGCTGTGTCCGTGTTGGCTTGTGGGGCAATGTAAACAGCGGTCACGGTTACCGCTGTAAACTCCCGAGGTAGCCAGAATGGACGGCACATAAGCATCAGGAACTCCAGGTCCGTGGAACAGAAAGACTTGAGGGGATGTACAAGACTTTGGTTGCACCAAGATCTGTTTATCATGAGACATCCCCCCCCCTCCGCGATCTTTACCGGAGAGAGCCTTTGTTC
>CM051019.1:22392850-22407850 GCA_027704905.1 Muraenolepis orangiensis
TGAAATGGGCACCTTGTGCATCAGCATGGATACCACAGCTCTAGCCATGTGACCCACCTGGGTCCACACCTTTGACTCCTCCCACTCTGCCCAGTCCACTGAAGGTCCGACTTTGTGACATAAAAAACAAGATTTCTGGTTCGGGGGAGAGAGACATGAGACTAACCAGTAGCCAATAAGCATCACGGGTGGGCAGGTACATCGGTCATTCTCTCTCGTGATTGGTTATGAGACTAGAATCCCACCTCCCCCACAGGACTGAGCTCTAAATCTGGAGGACGAATGTACACACAGTGAAATGAGTGCATTTAACCCATCCTAGCATTAGGAGCAGTGGGCAGCTGTTGTATATACAGGGGAGCAGTGGAGGGGTCGGGTGCCTTGCTCAAGGGCACCTCGGCAGTGCCCAGGTGTTTCAGGGACTTTAACCAGCGACCTTCCGGTTCCCAAGCCAAGTCCCAAAAGACTGAGCAACTGCCGCCCCCCATGTGTTGGCGGTGGTGGCGATGTCAGACTCAGGATAGAGATGAGGAGAGTGTCACAAGGAGGCAATTGTGTCTGATCTCAGGCGAGCATTTATTCTTTGGGATTATATCCGAAAATACCGACACCATAATTAATGAAGCTCCTTAGTTCATCCCTCCCCTCCTTAGTGTGTCTCATTGGCTGTTAGAGGTGCAAGTTGGCTTCTAAGTGGGGCAGTTGGAGGATCGTGTGTATGTGTGGACCTGCCCTTTGACCTCTTGGTATCATTTGGACTTAGAACATTGATTTACTTCTTCAGTCTGGATGGGTGAACCCGGGGACCCGGAAGGACGCTTATCTTCCTCACGGAGTGAACCCAGTGGGTCCCAGTGGGCCCCATGTGGGCGACTGTATGTCTTGATGTAGGGTGACTACAGCCCTTTGAGATCCTGTCAATAGGCCAGAGGATCGCCAACAAACACTCTTCTGTTCTTTTATTGGTGGGTGCGTCTCCGGCCCATCTGGTTCTGGTTCCGTTGCTTTAAAACAGCGATTGCCGTCCTGGCTGACTTGACATCCCCACATATTAGATAAGATTAGATTTGATTAAAATTTATTGTCATTCAAGTACACACAAATACAGTACAGCGAAAATAATTGAGCATCTAACCAGAGTGCAAATGTTACAGTACAGTGCCTGGTAATATATAATGTACAGAGGTTAAATAAGATGTAAAGACAGTCTACTGGCTATAAAAACAGGTATAAAATAACTTATAGAGTAGGTATGAGATGTGTGCAGAATTAAAGGTATATATATATATATATATATATATATATATATACAGGTAAGCATACAAGTATCAACAGGTAGTGAGCAGGGGTATGCAGGTATATCAACAGTTGTAGATCAATACATATACGGTAAGTACAGTAAAGATGTACATGGCTATCATACACGTACGTAAACAATAAATATGTTGTCCTTCTGAGACGGTAAGAGGAGAGAGCAGGAAGGGGATTGACCTGGACCAGAGGGGATGGGGTTAGATGGGGATGGGATGGGGGGGGTGAGATGTAGCCATAGGGGGGGGGGATACCAGACACACACTTGACTTGAGCAGTTGTATACAGACTTATACATACATATATACATATAGATGTGTTTCTGTGTACACACAGTGCCGTTCTCTCCCGCTGGTGAGTGGATCGAAAAGTGGAGGCTACACATTGATTACATCAGGGTGTGCGTGTGCCTGTGTGTTTGCGTGTGTGTGCGCACAACCACCTGGTACATCAGAGCCGTACCCTGTGTGTGTGTGTGTGTGTGTGTGTGTGTGTGTGTGTGTGTGTGTGTGTGTGTGTGTGTGTGTGTGTGTGTGTGTGTGTGTGTGTGTGTGAAGTTGTGTGTGTGTGTGTTTCTCTTGCATGAGGGTGTTGCAGGACACATCTGGTGCTGATGATTTGCTCGTACAAAACAAGGATATGTGCTGTCCTCCAGAGCTTACACACACACACACACACACACACACACACACACACACACACACACACACACACACACACACACACAACTTGTTTGTCTTGTCTGATCGGTCCGGTCCATAAAACAGGTAGATCGGCCATTATTTTTTTTCTACAAGGTGATAATGACATCTCAGTGATTCCCTCGTGTCGATATTACAGTCAGTTGTTGAGCATGAAGACGATGAAGACCCACCCCCAACACAGACCCACATACACACGCACACACACACAGACCCACACACAGACCCCTACACACACACACACACACACACACACACACACACACACCTCGTTGCTCTTCAACCACATACGTATATACATATAATAAGATATATCTTATTTTTTTTTAAAGCTCGAAGAGCTCGATAGAGGAATCATTCTGACTCAGGCCAGATGAGGCTGCTTAAAGCAGCCACCAAGCACACACACTCCAAAGACGATGTTTCTTCTCTTTCTGTATATTTGAGTTAGTGTTTGGTGTTGGCTCTGGTCTCGTGGTCGTATACCCGGTACATCATCACTTCTAACCCTAACCCTCTTCTTACTGTTACGTCCATGGCTCCGCCCCCCATCCAGACCCCGCCCCCTTCCTCCCTCTTAGAAGAGGTCTCCCATGATGACAGCTATATAGACGCCATTGACTTTGAATTTAAGCCCAGGTGTGAGGTGATCCATCACCAGTGTCCAGACGGAGTCTCTAAGCATCTTTACCTTTCCCTCTACCTCTACTTCTCTCTCTCTACCTCTCTTCACCTGTCTCTCTATCTCCCTTCCTCTACCCCTCCCCCTGTACCTCTCTCTACCTCTCTCTCTGTACCAAACTCTTTCTCTACCCCTCTTTATTGCTACCTCTCTCTCACTATCTCTGCCTTGTCTCTCTACCTTTGCCTCTGTATCTCTGCCTCTCTCTCCAAATCGCTTTCCTTATCTCTCTCCCGGTCTCTCCATCTCTCTCTTAACCTCTCTCTTTCTACTGCTCTTCCTGTCTCTCTCCATCTCTCTCTCTACCTCTCTCTACCTCTCTCTCCTGTCTCCACTGTCTCTCTCCATCACTCTCTCTACCTCTCTCTCCCTGTCTCCACCTGTCTCTCTCCATCACTCTCTCTACCTCTCTCTCCCTGTCTCCACCTGTCTCTCTCCATCTCTCTCCTTACCTCTCTCTCCTTGTCTCTTCCTGTCTCTCTCCATCACTCTCTCTACCTCTCTCTTCCTGTCTCTTCCTGTCTCTCTCCATCTCTCTCTCCCTGTCTCCACCTGTCTCTCTCCATCACTCTCTCTACCTCTCTCTTCCTGTCTCCACCTGTCTCTCTCCATCTCTCTCCTTACCTCTCTCTCCCTGTCTCTTCCTGTCTCTCTCCATCTCTCTCCTTACCTCTCTCTCCCTGTCTCTTCCTGTCTCTCTCCATCTCTCTCCTTACCTCTCTCTCTTCCTGTCTCTCTCCATCTCTCTCTTCCTGTCTCCACCTGTCTCTCTCCATCTCTCTCTCTCCCAATCTCTCTCCTTACCTCTCTCTCCCTGTCTCCCCATCTCTCTCTTCCTGTCTCTTCCTGTCTCTCTCCATCTCTCTCTTTACCTCTCTCTTCCTGTCTCCACCCGTCTCTTCCTCTCTTTCTGCTGTTCCAATGGCCTCGCCTCTGCCCATACCTCCCAGTGTAGTCACTCCACAGAGCTTTATTCTTTGCATTGCCTCACTCCATGCATCTCTCTCTCTCTCTCTCTCTCTCTCTCTCTCTCTCTCTCTCTCTCTCGCTCTCTCTCTCTCTCTCTCTCTATCTATATATAGATAGATAGAGAGAGAGAGAGAGAGAGCGAGAGGTAGAGAGAGAGAGAGAGAGAGCGAGAGAGAGAGAGAGAGAGAGAGAGAGAGAGAGAGAGAGAGAGAGATCTCTCTCTCTCTCGCTCTCTACCTCTCTCTCTCTCTCTGGGAGATATATATATAGAGAGAGAGAGGTAGAGAGAGAGATCTCTCTCTATCTCTCTCTCTCTACCTCTCTCTCTCTCTGGGAGATATATATATATATATATATATATATATATATATAGATAGAGAGAGAGAGAGAGAGAGAGAGAGAGAGAGAGAGAGGGATATCTCTCTCTCTCTCTCTCTCTCTGCCTCTGGCTAGCCCCGCCCTAAGGGAGGATGGTCCTCCCTTAGCGCCGTACACACTCATGTAAAACCAGGACTCACCGGCTGCTCGGGTCCGGGAGTTTTAAAATGGACTTCAATGTCAGCTTACGGAGAGCGTTCCGTGATAAAAAAAATTGCAGTAGGGGGCGCTGATGGTGCTTTTTTGACACACATATTTGTGTGACTTTGAAGCATTAGAAAAATAATTGTTATCAGTATTTTCACAGATTAACCTGTTAAATTGAGTGTATTTAACAGTTTGGACAGATGGTCCTCCCTTTCCTCAATGGATGATCCTCCACTGATATATATATATATATATATATATATATATATATGTATATATATATATATATATATATATATAGAGAGAGAGAGAGAGAGAGAGAGAGAGAGAGAGAGAGAGAGAGAGAGAGAGAGAGAGAGAGAGAGAGAGAGAGAGATATAGAGATATAAAGAGAGATGTTACCCAAATAAATATCCTGTCCGTTTCGTTGTGTGTTTGCTGTGTGTTCGTTGTGTGTTTGTTGTGTGTTTGTTGTGTGTTTGTTGTGTGTTTGTTGTGTGTTTGTTGTGTGTTTGGTGTGTGTTTGTTGTGTGTTTGGTGTGTGTTTGTTGTGTGTTTGTTGTGTGTGTTGTTGTGTGTTTGCTGTGTGTTCGTTGTGTGTTTGTTGTGTGTTTGTTGTGTGTTTGTTGTGTGTTCGCTGTATTCCATCGGTGTTCATCGTGTTTCTGGTAACACAGCAGGGCCCAATAAAGGCTTTTGTCCTTGAACAGACTTGTTCAAGCCAAACCCACAATAACCCATGAATCAAGCTCTTATCCATACCTTCCATTGGTATGAAGCAAGAGAACAACATAATAACATAATAATAAAGGAATACTAATTATTAAAATACACAATCCACTCAATACCAATAATGAGCAGAGAGAGGAAAGCAGCATTTGAAGGATATTATTTTTATTACATACTTCACACTACTGCCCTATCGCTCGCTCTCTCTCTCTCTCTCTCTCTCTCTCTCTCTCTCTCTCTCTCTCTCCTCTCTCTCTCTCTCTCTCTCTCTCTCTCTCTTTCAGTGTTGTTCTCCCCCTCCATTTTGCTGACATCTTCTCATACATGGCACAAGGTAACACTGCTTCATTTCATGCTCTGGTGAACCAAGCCGGTGGCGTCAGCGTCCCACAGCCAGCGCCAGGACACACGTTAAGTTAGCTACATAAAGGAGGCGGCAGGGGCAGGAGGGACATGTTGTCATTAGAATTTAAATATAATGCTAATGCTGCTTTTACCAGACGAAGGATGAAAAAGAGCAAAATATGACTGGCGATGATTTACAATGAAAATATACATGAAGTTTGAGGGCGTTTTTAAGTGCATGGTTTGTATCATAAATATACGCGATATATACACAGTCACTATTTATTTATGTAATCTTTTTTGTGGATGGAAAAACCTTTTAGTTATTTCTGAAGCGTGACAAGAACCCATTTCCTCATAAGCAAACCACTTTGCGTTCAACGTGCTTTGTTTATAAAAAATATATATATGTAAACACAAATGGCGAAGAGCTGAGGATTTATCTTTTTCACATGAAAACACATGAAAATTGAAAGTGACCAGCTGGGTCACCGCTTTGTTGTAGCAGACAGGTGAGGTTCCTGGGTAGTTTAGTGAGTTAGTTAAAGAGAGTTAGGGTGTGTTTGGTAGTTTAGAGGTTTAGGGAAGATAGGGTTTTCTTTTGTGTATGTATCACCGTTCAACCGGTCCTTCTCCCTCCCTCCTGTTAGCCCTGCTGGGTTTGTTTTGATCATTGTTCTACCATTGATTTTCTCTGTCATTTGTAATGGTTATTTGCGTCCTAATAAAAATCCATCCTTTGTGTTTGAAGGTCCCTTGTTGTCCCAGCAGTCCTTGTGTCTGGAGCCCCACCCACCAGGCATTAGAGGGGTTGGATCTGACAGAGTGTCTATAGGCAGGCTGATGGGTCCTCCTACCCTCATTATCACATCTTACAAAGAGAGACATGATGAGGATGATGGTGATGAGGATGATGAGGATGATGATGATGATGATGATGATGATGATGATGATGATGATGATGAGGATGATGATGAGGATGATGATGAGGATGATGATGATGATGATGATGATAATGATGATGATGGTGATGATGATGATGATGGTGATGATGATGATGATGATGATGATGATGATGATGATGATGATGATGATGGTGATGATGATGATGATGATGACGATGATGATGATGATGATGATGATGATGATGATGACAGCCCAGCATCCACAAAGAACGATGTTGTTGTGGACAGCATGGAGGACCAATGACAAAATAGAGAGACATTTTTTTGTTGATGTCAGCGAGACGTAGGAGACGACATCATAGGAGTCTTGGATAGTTGAACACCAATGGAGAACCAGAGATGTCTCTGGAAGCACCACTTGGTTTAAGTAATCATGATTCTAATTGGGTTAAAAACAACAACTCATCTCTACAGGGACGGCCTGTCCCCCACAGGAATATTATGTTGTACACAAAGAACAACATATAATAACAATTAAAGTAAAGACAAACATGGATTCTCCCCAGTCCTTCATCTGTCGTGTCTCGGAGCAACATTTAAACACTCCATGCTTTAGTTACAAGAGATTATTTTATTTTTATCACCACCGGGGAATGATTGCAGGGTTTTCCTATTTTCTCATCGTCAATGCTTGTTCCGTCACGATTGGCATTTTGAACTTTCACATTAGAAAATGTTGATGGAAACGGCCAAATTCTAATCAACTTCCTCTGATTGGCATACAAGGTGATACGCTCTCTTGAGGTGGTTTTTAAATAAATTCTGACGTAGCGAACTTTGACCTCACGTGACTTACGCTGTGGGCTTCTTCTCAAGCGTTCCTATGACTCAAAACACGACTTATGTCACCGCCCGATATCCGTCATCACTGACGTAGTTTGTTCGCTCCGACTAGTTGATGGAAACACAACTAATTCACATTTCCTAGATATAGATATAGATATAGATATAGATATAGATATAGATATATTTCTTGTCGGTGGCAATAGATAAAATATGAAGAAAATATATCATATACAGTATATATATAAGTGTAGCAGATGACGCTGCCACCAGCCATTAACATGGCTTCTTGAGGGCTTCTCCCAGAGACAAGAACACTGAAGGTGATAAGGAATCGAGTTTATTGCTTTTTTGAATCCTGGTGAACAGAGCAGATGGAACATGCTAGAGCTCTCTCCTCTAGTGTGTGTGTGGTGGAGGCTGCTTTAACCTGTGGGCCTTGATTAACAAGGACCCACAGGTGTGTAGCCTCACCAGCCATGTAATAAGTCTGATTTAGGCCAGGTGAGGCGGCTTAAACCAGACACCAACCACACACACACTCCACAGAAATGATATCAGCGTTCTCACTAAAACAATTCTGCCATTAATTTCAGAAATTTCAGAAAATTAGTTCAAACATTTTACAATTAATTTATTGAGAAAGTGAATCTTTTTTTAAATGAATGGACACAGATGGATGATGTGTGACAAAGGACCAGCGAACACTGAGGAAAGAGGCGAGGAAAGAGGCGTGGCCAAAGGTACCAGCGTGACGCCAAAGGGAAATGTTTGAGCCTGTGAGAAACGTTATTCTTAAAGCCTTTTCTCTTGTTTTTACCCCTCCATTCCCAACACCTGACAGAGAGAGAGAGAGAGAGAGAGAGAGAGAGAGAGAGAGAGAGGGAGAGAGAGAGAGGCTGGTTCTCTGTAGCCGGGATTCCGACACTAATAGGTCCCCATCATTTTCAGACAGCAGCGATTCCTCAGCATTGACTAACAGAGGGGGAGGGGGCCTAAGGGGAGGGGGCCTAAGGGCCTAAGGAGGGGGGTGGGGTTTGTGTGTGTGTGTGTGTGTGTGTGTGTGTGTGTGTGTGTGTACTGGGGTTAGTTTCCCAATAGACGTAGCCTTATCTGTAGGGATGTGTTGAGCAACTAGCCGCTAGCTGCTCCATGAGGTGCCTCTCTATCCACGGTGGATCCCTCAGCTCACAGAACGCTAGATTTCTGGTTTGTAGCGACCCAGGAAACAAAAGCCCACGTAGCACCAGCGTAGTGCGGCTAGTGTTAGTGAGTTGTTAGTTGGCTTCACATTAGGACTCACGTACATGTTGATCCTTAAAAATATTGGAATATTTTTAAGGATCCGATATTTAAGCGTCACAAGAGTAGTCGCTTTCAGATCAAAAATTCAGGACTTCAGGACACTGAAAGGTCTGTAAGGACAGTCTGTAAGGAGACAGTCTGTAAGGAGACAGTCTGTTAGGACAGTCTGCAAGGACAGTCTGTAAGGAGACAGTCTGTAAGGACACAGTCTGTAAGGATACAGTCTGTAAGGAGACAGTCTGTTAGGACAGTCTGTAAGGATACAGTCTGTAAGGACAGTCTGCAAGTAAACAGTCTGTAAGAACAGTCTACAATGAGACAGTCTATTAAGACAGTCTGTAAGAAGACAGTCTGTAAGGACACAGTCTGCAAGTAGGCAGTCTGTAAGGACAGTTTGTTGTAAGGCCACAGTCTGTAAGGAGACTGTCTATAAGGACACAGTCTGCAAGGAGACAGCCAGTAAGAACAGTCTTTTAGGAGACAGCCTAACAGCCAACAGCCTGTAAGGATCATCTGTAAGGGCAAAAAGGGCCGGACTCACCCACCACATTTGTGTGTTTGGTTAGGATTCAGATGCTTTCCTCCCTCCTCTGCGGTGGAGGTTGTATTGCGTGTCATGGAAACAACAGATGGACGATGAAAGAAGGACAACAGATGGAGCAGACATGCATCCTTTGTATTGCTCTCAGGCAGTCCTTTCAGTTTCAGATCAGACAAACCAAACCTGAACCATGAGTGCTATTTTACTTCAGTACGACTGGTATGTGGCTTAGCAGTATTTTTATATTAGAGTGAATAGATAGATAGATAGAGTAAATATATAGATATATAGAGTAAATTGATTGTTTCCTCAAACTCCATAGCAGACAGCAGTTTATTCCGCAGTTTGATCCAATCTGTTGTTTTTCTTTTAGTTTATTTATTTATTTTTTCATGATCAGTAACACAAATAAGACTTGTTTTTCTGACCCCATCATCTCTCGTCTCACTGGATGGAGCCGTCGTATCGGTCCTCGAGCTGGTGACCTCACAGGAAGCAGAGGCAGATCCTAATCCAGACTGACACTGACTCCACACACATACACACACACACACACACAAACACACACAAACACACACACACACACACACACACACACACACCCACACACATACACACATACTCTGGTTCCTATAAGGTTTCTTGTCTGTATTGTAAGCCACCGTATGAATCCTCCTCTTTATGCGTTTTGTTTCATAAAACACTCTAAACTCTGCTCCCATGTTTCTTTCATCAAGCAGGGAACAGCATATGTGTGTCGTGTTAAGGTTCTCCGTGTTTAATGGCTTTCTTGGATAATCCTATTTTGAGCCTATCCACTGTGGAGTGAACTATTTTTACAGGCAAGCTAAAATGTTACAAACAAATGGTTGCGATTTTTTTCATCAACAACATGACTCTCAATGCGGCAGTAGCTCAGTCTGTTGGGACTTGTCTGTTGTTGAAGGTTGCCAGTTTAAGTTCTCTACCGAAACACCTGGGCACTGCCAAAAAAAGTCCAAATGAAACATTTTGATTACAAAGTCCTAATTGGCTGGAGGTCCCATGGTCTCTGTGAGAGGATGAGGGGGTGCGTTTGGAAGCAGGTGATGTACGGTAATGTTCCACCAGCCCTGGTCTGCTCCTGCTGGCTTATTACCGGTGACATCATAGATCAGAGTGGGTTTGGATCTGCTCGCTCTGCTCTCATTAGACATTCTACAGGAAGCCCTGCAGGTCAGACACACTGTACTGCCCTTTAAACCTCTACTTTACACACTGGGCCCGTTTATCAAGTCACTTATAGGCTTCTCAGTCTATAGAGCGAACCCTTGAACCTTAGCACTTGGCGTTTCATGTTGATGTATTTGTTTTGTTTCTTTCTCTTCCCCCTAAAGTAGGCGGTTACCAGGAAAGGTATCACACAGAGTGAACAACCCCCAGCAACCCTAAATATGTACTGACGTTACAGAACATTATGTGAGTGGCAAAGAGGCCAGCAGGTGGCGCTGTGCACCGAAGTAAACCTCACTTCCCGACACCTAAAATATGTTCTAGAGATAAAGCTACAGCCCGTGGATTTTAGCTTCTCACGGTAGAGCGTATCCTCTCATGCCGGGGGCCGTGAGTTTGAGCCCAGAGCGGGACGCTCCCGGTTACATGTGGTAAGTGTCGAGGGATTAAGGGTAGGACAAGGGGCGGCAGAAGCTCTGTCTGTAGGGACTTGGCTTGGGAACCTGAAGGTTGCTGGCTCCCAATTCCCTGAAACACCTGGGCACTGCCGAGGTGCCCTTGAGCAAGGCACCAGACCCCTCCACTGCTCCCTGGGTGCTGTATATACAATAGCTGCCCACTGCTCCTAATACTAGGATTAGAAAAGGCGGAGGATCCCACTCGCTAGCTTAAGGCTCCATAAGGTGTTTACATATGAAGTACATGTCTTAATACATAGCGCTCTAACAAGGTGACTGTACATGTCTTAATACATAGCGCTCTAACAAGGTGACTGTAGGGATGATTGTTTGTGGGTTTATGAATTGTAAGGTTTGAGGAAGGTGTTCTGCTTAACAATAAACTCTGAAGCCCGGTCTCCCTCTCAAACATTTCCATCTCTACCTTTCTTTTTCCCTGTGGTTCACTTTCTGAACAGCTTCTAGATGTTTTTCCTTGTAATTCTGAAGAAGGAGAGAGTGATATGCTGATGATGTGAATGAATTGTATGGTATTACAATGTTTGGGGAAATGTACATTTGGTCAGTTGGGGAAATGTAGCGGTCAGTTTGTCCTTCCTCCATCTGACTGCTGCTGTCCCTCAGCTCGAAGGAAATCACACTTTCACTCACTGATAACCTCACACTGAATTCAAACCCAATGAGTGATTTTTTTATGATTATGCTTTATTCTTCACATGTAAAACTGCTTTTTCACAACAATACAGAGTTAGTAATGTTGGTAGCCGTACAACAAGGTATATTTATCACATTCCTGAACAACCACGGCCAAACTTTCAACTGCAAACCACTTCAAACCTAACTTTTTGTTCCCACCTTATTCCTTAAATAGCTGAAAATGTAGCATTAGCATACCTATCCTGGTAAGTGTTCACACAATGGCTTCATCCAAACTTAGTATCAAGGAAAAATACTATAATATACTAAGATATAACTAGTATAGCACATTGAGTCTGAGGTGTCAACTTCATTCATGACAGGAACCTTTCAGATTCTTGGCACAGTACATCTTTAACTATACGTTACAGTATGTGACTTCAGTCTTAGGTTTCAACATTCATGACACAAAAGATTCAGCTTTTTGGCATAGTACATGTTTTAGTATATGTATGTATGTATAAGTTATATATATATATATATGTTACAGCCTGTTACTTACAGTCTTAAGTTTCAAGATGGATTACAGATGATCGCTTATGTTATTGAATGATGTTGATCATATCTCAGAGTGTATTTTACACTATATGATGTGGACTACATTTTAGAGACCAACATCTTGATGTTTTATTCCATATCTGTGTTATTTAAAAGTGTATTCATGGTATGTTACTTGGTTTTCATGTTTCAGGAGAAATAACATGAAAACTGTATGTTGGTTCAATTTGCAACCGCTACCAGACAGCAGGTAGAGACCATTGAAAAGGCCTTGATGGATTTCCACTCCAAGACCTGCATCCGCTTCATTCCCAGGCAAAACGATCGACTTGGAGCCCCGATACGGGTCAGTTCACGCTCAGCTTCAGTGTTATTCCTATGAGTCAGCTAGTGTGTGTGTGTGTGTGTGTGTGTGTGGTGTGTGTGTGTGTGTGTGTGTGTGTGTGTGTGTGTGTGTGTGTGTGTGTGTGTGTGTGTGTGTGTGCGTGCGTGCGTGCGTGCGTGCGTGCGTGTGTGCGTGTGTGCGTGCGTGTGTGCGTGTGTGTGTGTGTGTGTGTGTGTGTGTACGTATCCTAATACTAGGATGGGTTAAAGGCAGAGAAACACATTTCACTGTGTGACCAATAAAGAGGATTCAATCCTCCACATTTAGATTTGGATTTCCAGAACTGGAGTCCGATCTCATGTTAAAAGGTGTCAGGGGTGAGTTGATAATTACTTATTGCTCACAGTACAGAACTGAGTAGAAAAAGAATCAAGGAAACAAATTGCAACAAAGTCAACCGGACAATACAACTGAAGGAAGACGTCTCCATGTTGTTGGTTTACTGTTTGTTCGTTTTAAATCTTAGAGATTTATGTAGCCTAGCGGTAGTGAATCGGAGGCGGGGTTGACAGTGGAATAGATGTTATATATGAACAGAATCGGTGGGAGATGGAGGGTTCAGTCATAAAGCAGCAGTTGCCCTTTCCTTATGGTCTCCTAACATCTCTTTGAGTTTCTCTCTCTCTTCTTATGTGGGCGACCGAGGACAGCGCTCAACGAGCGATATCTAACGACCTCGTCCACCATTAAACATGTTCTCAGCAATTGGAAACACTGCTTATTGATGGCCCTACTGTCTCTGAGCCGTGAATAGAAGATATTCAGATAGTCATCATAATAAAAATGAATGCTGCTCGCAGTTTCAATAGGTGTTCACCCCAAACCCCACCAACCCCACCCACTGTCTTCTGTTATCATAAAATGTGTTCATCTTACTTCAATCCCAGCAACCGCATAAAGTATCAAGACAATCTTCTTCAGATTCTGCAACACTCTGCTATTTTACTATTTTTTCAATCCCTTTCCGTTCATAGATGAGACATATTCATATGAGCATGAACTCTATAGTTAGTCCAGACCCAGACGGACCTTATGGGTCCAAAAGACAATAATGTTCAGCATATGAAATAAGGGCTATTTATGAAGTTTATAATATGTTTGAGCATGGGGGGGGGGGCGTTATATCCATTACAAATAGATTAGATTTGATTCAATTAGATTCAAATGTATATTTATTGCACAGCACAAGTACAGTACAGCGAAAATAAGTGTGCAAATGTTACAGTGAAGTGCATGGTAATATATAATGTACAGTGGTTAAATAGGATGTGAAAACATTCGACGAGGTATAAACAACTGGTGTGTATACAGTATATTTAGTAGGTATGAGATATGTGCAGATATATAAATACAACAGGTATTTGATTGATTTGGTATCCTTAGTTTCACTGTGAATACCTGTTCTCTGCTTACGTATTCCCACAGCTGATTTACATACCGGTGTGACCACAATTTCTGGAGTTAATTAAACATTTTACATTTTGTCTTTATTAAGTAAGTATAATCACTCTGTCAGGCAGTCTCTCTGTCTGTCTCTCTCATGGTCACAGTGGGAGGCTTAGGGCAGAGTGTCTGTTTAGCCACAGGTCAAACCCACCGCCCCCTGTGGAGGAAACACACCTCTTTAAGCCATATGGCAACAGAGACTGGATTGGACCGAGCTCCCAGGCCCCTCCTCTTTTTAGACGTTAGCCTGGGAATGTATATTCAATATATTCAACACTGAAACACATGATATCGCACATTTCTCTCCGACGCTCCTCTTAATCAGCCGTGAATTACAAGACAACCAGGAGGCAGTAATTGTAAATGGAACCACGCATGCGTTCATATTTGTAATGTGATTGATTTAGCCGCCAATCCACTTTCTACAGTTCATCCGGGGAATAATCTCCTGATGGCGCTTGATGGATATCAAATGTCTCGTATGTCGATAGTTCATTTTCCCGGTAATAACAATATCCGGTAGGAAAGGTACAGCAGGGGGAGAACTTGGACTGACGTAAACAGACATACTGACACTTTAACCCCCTGATCTATCCTGCCTGCTTCCTTCCTTGTGACTTGACCTCAAACATAAGATATTCTATTTTACAGCCTGTAGGCGTGTTCATACAGTGACTGATCAATGAGGGTGGGGGGGAATAGGGGGTTGTAGGGGGTGGATGGGGGTTGGAAAGGGGGAGATTGATCTTGTAGGTGGTGGCGTGTTGATCTTGTAGGAGGTGGGGGGTGGGTGGGGTTGAATAGGGGTGGGGTGGTGATCTTGTAGGAGGTAGGGGGTGGGTGGGGGTTGAATAGGGGTGGGGTGGTGATCTTGTAGGGGGTGGGGTGGTGGGTTGAATAGGGGTGGGATGGTGATCTTGTAGGAGGTAGGGGGTGGGTGGGGGTTGAATAGGTGGGGGGGTTGATCTTGTAGGGGGTGGGGCGGGGGGGGGTGTTCATACAGTGACTGATCAACAAAAAATACTGGAAAAAGTAGAGTAAAAAAGCAATTAATCCAAAATAATGAAAACATATACTATTGATGCTTTTTATGGATCCTCCTTGTATCGATAAAATATTGCCGCTAAGTTAATATAATAATATTGCCACGATATTGGCCAATATTGTGGCAATATTATTATTATATTGACTGAGCGGTTCTTAAATTCACACAGAATAAAGTGTCCTAGAGAGATATAGACAGACAGATTGAGAGAGAGAAAGAGTGTGAGCGAGAGATACAGAGAGAGAGAGAGAGAGAGAGAGAGAGAGAGAGAGAGAGAGAGAGAGAGAGAGAGAGAGAGAGAGAGAGAGAGGAGAGAGAGAGAGAGAGAGAGAGAGAGAGAGAGAGAGAGAGAGAGAGAGAGAGAGAGAGAGAGAGAGAGAGAGAAATAGAGACAGGGCGACAGA
>CM051019.1:22412850-22422850 GCA_027704905.1 Muraenolepis orangiensis
TAAATAATGTATACTTATTATGTATTGAAAAATATATCTATTGTTATTGAAGCATATATGTAAGTGAGCAGTGAAGTAAAAAACATCTGTACATACCTTTTCCACAAAGTTTCCACCTGAGGAATCCAATATCGTAGATAAGAGTGAGAGGAGTGTGAAAGATGGAAAAAAAGAGATTATCTCATAATCTTTACATTTTAATGCAATCAATATAGTTGTTGAAGACCTTTGTGTGAGTTCAGGCTTAGTTTAGGATGAAGTCATCTCGCTATCTTTTTAATCTACAAATGAGTGACTGGACTATCACAGCCGATATTATTTGCCTCGTGTAACAGAATGAAAAAAACTAAAGTAGCTAGCTACTACACAAGTCACAACCGCGTTAGCTAACGTTAACATTAGTCATACACAACAGCCAGACCCTTTACATGAAGCTAGCTAGCTCACTTAGTTGTTAATATTATTAGCATAAGTTAACCTCTATGGTCTTTGTCTTAGGACGCTGACTCGAGATATGTTCAACGCTTAACCATTAACGCTAGCTAGCTAATAACTAGCTAATTAACGTTACCGCTGTAAAAAATGTCACGGATAAAATGAGTTAACTTGTGTAACATTTACCAACGTCGACCTCACGTAATATCGACCTCACAACATTAAACTAAACTAAGTTTAACACGTAACAACGTCGACATAACGAAATGTTACTAAGTGAAACGTTAAACTAAACTAAGTGATGTATGATGTCACAGTGGGGGAGGGGAGATGAAGTCACAGTGGGGGAGAGGAGATGATGTCACAGTGTGGAGGAGAGTCAGTGTGGAGGAAGTGGAAGAGGCCCATCTGGTCCTCCTGCTGGTAGCCCCCCAGCCCTTCATTAGTCGTAGTCCTCTGTTTACCCTGCTATTGTGAGTTGGAGTGTATACGTGTGTGTGTGTGTGTGTGTGTGTGTGTGTGTGTGCCTATGTGTGCGTTGTAGTTAGTGTCTATTTGTTCATGTGTGCGTGTCTGAGTGTGTATGTGTATGTGTCTTTTACTTAGTGTCTGTTTGTGCGGGTGTGTGCATGTGTGTGTGCATGTGTGCATGTGTGTGTTGAGTTATTGTGTTTGTGTGTGTGTGTGTGTGATTTAGTTAGTGTGTGTGTAGTAGTTTGTGTCAGTTTTTGTCTGTTTGTGTGTGTGTGTGTGTGTATGTGTGTGTTTGTGTATGTGTGTCTTTGTGTGTGTTCAGTTAGTGTCTGAATGTGTGTGTGTGTGGGGGGGGGTTAGATAGTTTGTATGTTTGTGTGTGTGTGTGTCTGTGTGTGTGTGTTGAGCTATTGTCTGTTTGTGCGTCTGTGTGTGTGTGATTTAGTTAGCATGTGTGTTTTGTAGTTTGTGTCTGTTTGTGTGTGTGGGGGGGGTTTGTGTTTGTTCAATTAGTGTCTGAATGTGTGTATGTGGGGGGGGTGGGGGGTTTAGTTAGTGTCTGTTTGTGTGTGTATGTCAGCTGTTTGTGTAGATGATCAAGTTTTTCAGCATGAACTGACTTCACTGTGATTAACAAACAAAATTTTGTTTCTGCTCATGTCGACGTCTTCTACTCTCAATGTTCTACTATCCGTACAAGGACTACCAGGTTAAAGGATCACTTTTATCCAACCACTGAACTGCTTGGAGTGCTGCCACGATCATAACATTATCATTAACATCACACTGTCAGGCTGTCACTGTCAGACTTTGCTGGACTTTCTGGACACATTACAGTTACTGCAAAGTTCTGCACTATACTGCACTATATTCGTGATGCTGCTGGAAATTTAAATGCTGTAAGAACCGGTTCTCCCTGCTGCCTCAGTAACTCAAACCAGTCAGAACCGGCTCTCCCTGCTGCCTCAGTAACTCAAGCCAGTCAGAACCGGCTCTCCCTGCTGCCTCAGTAACTCAAGCCAGTCAGAACCGGCTTACTGCCTCAGTAACTCTCTGTCACATTTAGACTGCGGCCCTGAGGCCTGATTCCCTCTAGCCGGTAATCAGAGGCACGTGATTCTTCTTTTCTTCCTTTGCCATAAATATCCCCTCACTGCAGACATATTCCATCTGACCTTTTTGCTAATGTGCTTTCCTGCGATTCTTCTTCACAGTTGGTCCCCAGTAATGTTGAATCTGTTAGCGCCCCCGTCCTGGTGTAAATTTTCATTGAGTGATGAAAAGTGATCGCAGATGAGTACATATACGTATGTATCCAATCAGACTCTATGCTGCAGGATTGTTTTGATCGCGCTGACTGCCACATTCCGCGTTGCCTCGGAAAATAACATCAACGAGTACGCATCCTCGGTCACTGGGTTCATCATGAAGTGCTTGTATGAGGTTGTTCCGACCAAGTCGGTTCGGATATACCCCTACCAGGGTATCGCGCTGCCCTCCACACTCGTAACACCGCCTTTGGCTCCGGGAAAATAGAGGAATATACGAGGGCCTGATGACCTCCGTAAGACCATCGTCACTGCCAAGCGGGTGTACAAGGACAGAGTGGAGATCTGATCGTGGACTACAGGAAGCAGAGAGGAGAGCACGGCCCTATCTCCATCGACGGTGTTGCAGTAGAGAGGGTCAGCAGCTTCAAGTTCCTCGGTGTGCATCTCCGAGGACCTCACATGGTCCACGCACACCACACACGGTGAAAAGGACCCAACAACGCCTGTATTTCCTCAGACGTCTGAGGAAATTCAGCATGGGCCCCCGCATCCTGAGAACATTCTACACAAGGACAATCGAGAGTTCTTACAGGGTGTATCACCGCCTGGTACGGGAACTGCACGGCACTCGAGCGCAGAGCGCTTCAAAGGGTGGTGCGGACGGCCCAGTATATCGTTGGAGGTGAGCTCCCCTCCCTCCTGGATATATACAACCAGCGGTGCGTGGCCAAGGCTAAACGCTTCATAAAGACATTGCCCTACAGCCACGAACTGTACTCACTGTTATCGTCAGGCAGGCGATACCTCAGTATCAAGTGCCGTACAAATAGACTCAGAGATAGCTTCCACAGTCAGGCCATCGTTGAACAAGGCCGTATAGCATATAACAATGAATATTTTATTACATGATTTATATATACATATTGCTCTTTTTCTGTGCCGATATATTGCATTTTGTAAATTGCATGTTTACTTTTATATATTTAACTTTATACAGTTTTGTCTGTCGTCGGGTATTGGACATAAGATTTTCACTCACTGCTTTATACTTGTGTAAACTGTGAAGTGACAATAAACTTGACTTGACTTGACTTGATATATATATATATATATATATATATATATATATATACACACACACACACACACACACACACACACACACACACACACACACACACACACACACACAGTACTGCTGTTTGCTGGTGCTTTACAACAGTTGTCTTCCATTAAAGTTTAGTCAGATTTGAGTGCAGTAGATACGGATCTTTGCTAGATAGTTTTGTCTGGTCAACAGATTGTCCTAATATTGTTTATAAATTGAACGCAAATGAATACCATTCTGTGTGTCTATTGATTAAGTGATGTAAGTTATCTTCATCCCTACCCATGTGAGCACTGTTCCTACCATCATCTTCATCGAGGTCTACCGTTACCAGCTCTTGTTTTGGTGACCAGGATTTCAGCTCTCCCAAAAACCAACCCAAGAGCAAAGTAGTTGAGTCATGGATTGCAATTACCTTCACTTGCTTCACCACTTGCTCCTCCTGCTCCTCCTGCTTCTCCTGCTCCTCCTGCTCCTCCTGCTCCTCCTGCTTCTCCTGCTTCTCCTGCTCCTCCTGCTCCTCCTGCTTCTCCTGCTCCTCCTGCTCCTCCTGCTTCTCCTGCTTCTCCTGCTTCTCCTGCTCCTCCTGCTTCTCCTGCTTCTCCTGCTCCTCCTGCTCCTCCTGCTCCTCCTGCTCCTCCTGCTCCTCCTGCTTCTCCTGCTTCTCCTGCTCCTCCTGCTCCTCCTGCTCCTCCTGCTCCTCCTGCTTCTCCTGCTCCTCCTGCTCCTCCTGCTTCTCCTGCTTCTCCTGCTTCTCCTGCTTCTCCTGCTCCTCCTGCTTCTCCTGCTTCTCCTGCTTCTCCTGCTTCTCCTGCTTATTCTGCTTCTCCTGCTTTACCTGCTCCTCCTGCTCCTCCTGCTCCTCCTGCTCCCTCTGCTCCTCCTGCTCCTCCTGCTTCTCCTGCTCCTCCTGCTCCTCCTACTTCTCCTGCTTCTCCTGCTCCTCCTGCTCCTCCTCCTGCTTCTCCTGCTTCTCCTGCTTCTCCTGCTCCTCCTGCTCCTCCTCCTGCTCCTCCTGCTCCTCCTCCTGCTTCTCCTGCTTCTCCTGCTCCTCCTGCCCCTCCTACTTCTCCTGCTCCCTCTGCTTCTCCTGCTCCTCCTGCTCCTCCTCCTGCTCCTCCTGCTCCTCCTCCTGCTTCTCCTGCTTCTCCTGCTCCTCCTGCTCCTCCTACTTCTCCTGCTCCCTCTGCTTCTCCTGCTCCTCCTGCTCCTCCTGCTTCTCCTGCTCCTCCTGCTCCTCCTACTTCTCCTGCTTCTCCTGCTCCTCCTGCTCCTCCTCCTGCTTCTCCTGCTTCTCCTGCTCCTCCTGCTCCTCCTCCTGCTCCTCCTGCTCCTCCTCCTGCTACTCCTGCTCCTCCTGCTCCTCCTACTTCTCCTGCTCCTCCTGCTTCTCCTGCTCCTCCTCCTGCTTCTCCTGCTCCTCCTGCTCCTCCTGCTTCTCCTGCTCCTCCTGCTCCTCCTGCTTCTCCTGCTTCTCCTGCTCCTCCTGCTTCTCCTGCTCCTCCTGCTTCTCCTGCTCCCTCTGCTTCTCCTGCTCCTCCTGCTTCTCCTGCTTCTCCTGCTCCTCCTGCGCATGTTCCTCCTGCTTCTCCTGCTCCTCCTGCTTCTCCTGCTCCTCCTGCGCATGTTCCTCCTGCTTCTCCTGCTCCTCCTGCGCATGTTCCTCCTGCTTCTCCTGCTTCTCCTGCTCCTCCTGCTCCTCCTGCGCATGTTCCTCCTGCTCCTCCTGCTTCTCCTGCTCCTCCTGCGCATGTTCCTCCTGCTTCTCCTGCCTCTCTGGCTCCTTCTGTTTCTCCTGCTTTTTTCCTCTTTTTGAACTGCTTCTCTTTCTTTCAAACAGATAAGAAGATTCTATATTTTAATAAATGAAGACCTTGCAGGTGCAATAAGTCATGGAGAAGTTAGTAAACAAGTGATAATATTAATTTAATATGCACAAAGGTGTTTGTCAAAGCAGTGTTTTCAAGATGTGTGCTCACATCGATATATGTATATATATATATATATATATATAAAATACTTTAACACACAGCGATAAACGGCTAATATTAACTAACGAGGGTTAGTTGGCTACTTCCGTCAGGATCTTAATTCCTTTCAGATCGTATCAACGATGACGCTTTCAAACTCCCCAAACCCCGGCTCTCTCACGGTGTGGACCACAGGGCCGACAGATGGCAGTGTTGAGCTCAGACCCGGTGGATCTCTGTTTACATTTCAACAAGGTAAAAAACACGCAGCTTTAGATGAGTCTACCAGTTGTTAATGTATGTTTTTGAAAACATAAAGAAAAGGCTTTTTATGTCACGGTGCTTCTTAAATGAACAGCGCTCCCCCCCGATTTGAACACACAGAAAGCTCCATGTTGGACCACCGCCTCGTATCACAGCCCTCCGAGAGCAGAGAGAGTGTGGTTCTGATGTAGAACCATCACCGCCTCGTATCACAGCCCTCCGAGAGCAGAGAGAGTGTGGTTCTGATGTAGAACCATCACCGCCTCGTATCACAGCCCTCCGAGAGCAGAGAGAGTGTGGTTCTGATGTAGAACCATCACCGCCTCGTATCACAGCCCTCCGAGAGCAGAGAGAGTGTGTCTCCACATACGTCATGCACATTATTGTACTACAGGCCTTATTACAGTAGGGTTTGTATACCAGGGCCAGATGAATGGGAGAGCTTTATGTGGTCGGACCAGTGTGTGCTCCCATGAATGGGAGGATGTTAGACCTCTGTGGGCATTAGTGGATGGGTGTTAGTTTGTGTGTGTGTGTGTGTGTGTGTGTGTGTTTTTGTGAGTGTTTTGGGAGTGGGGGCTCTACATGTGCATATACTGTACAGGCCTAATTGTACATGTGTGTGCATGTGTGTATGGCATAATGCATGTCTGTGTGCATTAGTATATGTGTGTGTGTGTGTGCCTGTGTGTTTATATATGTGTTTGTGCGCATGTGTGCACAAGTGTGTGTGTGTGTGTGTGTGGGTGTGTGTATGTGTGTGTGTGGGTGTGCACACATGTCCGTGGGCATGCATGTGGAGTGCTCAGTATCAAGCAGGAGCCCATTAACTGCTGGTTGTTGCCCTCCATCCTTCCATCCCTCCATCCCTCCATCCCTCCATCCCTCCATCCCTCCATCCCTCCATCCCTCCATCCCTCCATCCCTCCATCCTTCCACCCCTCCATCCCTCCACCCCTCTATCCCTCCATCCTTCCACCCCTCCATCCCTCCACCCCTCTATCCCTCCATCATTTCATCTCTCCATGCCACCATCCCTCCATCCCTCCATCCCTCCATCCCTCCATCGTTCCATCTCCATCGTTCCATCCCTCCATCCCTCCATCCCTCCATCCATCCATCCCTCCATCCCTCCATCCCTCCATCCTTCCATCCTTCCATCCTTCCATCCTTCCCTCCTTCCCTCCTTCCCTCCTTCCATCCCTCCATCCCTCCATCCCTCCATCCTTCCATCCCTCCATCCTTCCATCCCTCCATCCCTCCATCCCTCCATCCCTCCAGTGCAGCGTGCAGTGGAGACAGGGGCTCATTGAAGTAAAGGCCGTTAGCCCTGAGCTCACCTGGACCCCCGAGGTCCTGTTTCCAAGCCTGCTTTGTTCTAAGTGGCAGCCTTGCATGAAGCTGCTGCTTCTCCCTGAGACACTCTGGCTCCTCCATCTGTGGTGTTTACAATTAGACAGAGAGAGAGAGAGAGAGAGAGAGAGAGAGAGAGAGAGAGAGAGAGAGAGAGAGAGAGAGAGAGAGAGAGAGAGAGAGAGAGAGAGAGAGAGAGAGAGAGAGAGAGAGAAAGAAAGAAAATTAATAAGATAAAAAATGTTTTACTTATTATACGTATATTATATATGTACTTTTGTTGACAGTGGAATATGTGCCTTGCTTGGAGGGCAGGGGGCTTTCATGGAGCCACAGTCTGCCTCATCCTCCCAGTGCTGCCAGTTAGCATGGGCGCTGTGTTCATTAGCCGTCGGAGACTGGGGAGATGGGGAGCTACAGGCCTGAGTCCATGAAAACACTACTGCTGAAGACCAGGTCCACAGAGAGAGACATCCCCTCCAGCAGAGAAAGATGGAGGTGGATGTGGTGGAGGTGGTGGTGGTGGTGATGGTAGAGGTGGTAGAGGTGGAGGTGGTGGGGGTTATGGTGGAGGTGGTGGTGGTGGTGGGGGTCGTAGCACCATGAAAGAGAGAGAGAGAGAGAGAGAGAGAGAGAGAGAGAGAGAGAGAGAGAGAGAGAGAGAGAGAGAGAGAGAGAGAGAGAGAGAGAGAGAGAGAGAGAGAGAGAGAGAGAGAGAGAGAGAGAAATACGGAGTTTGATACGGAGTGGAGTTTGACATCGAGTGGAGTTTGATATGGAGTGGAGTTTGATATGTGTGGACGATAAGTGGAGTAGCCATACATAAAAAAAACTGGTTGAAGCTAATTTATAATTGTCTTCCATGACTGTGTCTAAGGCCGTGGCCTTACAGAAAAATGTATTATCACATAAATATCATAAATATGCTTATGAATTATAATTCAAAATCCCATACTAATCATATTCTAACTGTGGGTGATTACATTGAAAGGTAATATATGGTATGCTAGTATGGTATGCTATCGGGCTTACTTGGTTTTCATTTTAAACCTCATAATAGATTTTAAGGAAAATATCTTCTCCTTATCTATCTCCTCCGTAATTCATTCATACTATAAAACTGGGTATCATGCAAAGTCATTACGATACAATCGTAATTGTGAGTTAACAGTGCTGTAGCTGGTCATCAAGGTCTGGAATGACAATGAGCGTAGCTTAGCTCACACTGCCTACGTGGTGCCGCCATGTTCCGCCTGTCACTCTTGTCACTCACACTTCTGTCAAAACGCTAACTCTATGGAAGTGCTAAGCAGTACAAACCCCTCTTCCATCCTGATCCATGAGAAGTGGGTCAAGACGTCAGACTTAGTGGGATGGGTTAGACGGACGGACGGACGGCAGCTCTGCTCGGCGATGCTGTGCTTTGATGTGATACAAAATAAACCTCAAAGATTCTCACTCCAGCACCAAAGCCTCGCAGAACCCAGACTCTAGTTCTCTAGGGTCCGGGGTCCGGATGGAGAACAGGTGTTCCTTCACTCTGCTGCTTTGGAACAGGTCAGGCGCACTGTTAGTTTTTCACAAGGATTGTTTTTATCTACAGGCAGTGTGCGTACTGTACTGCTCGGAGTGCTGCCACTATCAGAACATTACAATTAAAATTACACTTTGCTGGACTTTCTGGAGTCATTACAGTTACTGCACTGTATGGCACTGTTCTGCACTGTATTCATGATTCTGCTGCACTACTGGCACTTTAAAATGCTTTTAGATGCATTTTGCACAATTCAACACATGTACATATCATTATCATTATCATTGTCACTTTATTGTTCTTTTCATTGTCATTTCTCTTGTGTACAGTATATTTATAGTATTGTGTTAGAAATTCATACTACGGGAGGGATTCCACTGTACTTGTTGCAAATGGCAAATCCATTTCTTTAATCTTGAATATTACAGGCGCACTACATCAAGAAGGTCACAGCCGTAGAAAGACAGGCTGGTTATCCTGGTGCTCGTGAAAAGTTTCACATGGTTTCAACTATTTGTCATATGCAGAAATATGTGGTTAAAAAAAAGGCATCTTTGAATTCTGTTTGTCTAGCGTGCAAAGCACAGCCCCATAGACTCCACAGGGCCAGCTCTCTATGATCTCACATTCTGTATGGTGTGAGATCATGAGGCTCGACGCTCCAGAGAGATTCAGTCAAAGAGCAGAGTCACCAGGGCAACAACACATTAAGAGCATGGCTGTAGAAGTAGAGCCATGACCCAAGCAAGGGTCAAAGGTCACTCCATTGTTAGCGTCCACAAAGAAGGCTACTTTGTTAAAAATTCTAAAAATTCTAAAAAACATTCAAACATAAAAAATAATCCACGGTAGTTCCCATGGCAACATAATTGCCACTAAAGTTGTTTTCCCTCATACCCTTCCCCGATTCAGCCCGACTTTAAAGTTTTTCACTGGGATATACTCTGGGACGCTGGTATCCACAGATGACTGGAGAAGGATGCCACTGAAGGATCATAGCGGGTGATCAAACCATCGTAACGGCTTGACTGAAACATCTGTTACCAATATCATTGGAAACTACTTTACACTGCCAATTCCAACCCAACCCCTAAGAGCCATTAGCCTGTGTGGGTGTGGGTATGTGTTTGTGCCTTGCCACAAACGCAAATAGCAGTACAATTCTATGCCCTGTGATATTCAAGATGATTCAAGATGTTAATATGATGAAATTAATATGACCATGTGTATTAGTGTCATGTACGTTTTCCAGAGTCGCTCTCTGCAGAGATAAGAGCAAGAACAGTGTCAGGGTGAGTGCTTTTGCACTAAATCAGCTTAAATGTTGAATCCTCCAATTATTGACAGTTTACATTTCATTGTGTGTCTGCATATTCATGTCAGGGTAGACAATAGGCTAATGAGAATGAGAATGTGGAAACAAAAGCCGGTTATCTGCCAAGTCCACATATAAGGACTGCTGGTGTGAATGCGTAGAAGGGCATGTGTTTCACCGTTTATATTTGCTTGTGGAAGTCATCATGCACTACTCATCCATTGTCCCATGCACTGTATGATTGTGGCATCACTACAATCCTATACCACAAAATGT
>CM051019.1:22427850-22457850 GCA_027704905.1 Muraenolepis orangiensis
AGGCAGATTTAAACATTGTTGACAGCCTCCTACATTGAGTCATAAGGCCCTTAAGGAGCCTTTGAAGAACATTGAGTTGACATTCATCTGCTGGAGTAGATCATTTGGATTTAAATCCTTTACAGATATATTGCCTGCTGCTCCTTCAAAAAGGAACTTGTTTCAAAACTGTGTTTATATCATTTCGATGAGGGAAGTGTATGTAAACAATTTAGGTTTCACTTTCCTCCATGCTGCCTGCACCAAGATGTCCATCTGTTCACCGCATCCTCTTACCCACCATCGTACCCCAACTACGACAAGTTGGGGTACGATTTACCAAGGGCCACAGAGACACGCATCGGCAACAACCGCAGACACTTGTCACACAAGATCCCTGATGCGGAATAGATTAAGATAAGGTTGAGAAGCGGCAAAGTTATCCTCTTAAGTGTCAGCATATTGTTCAACCATAATGTAGACCAAACTAATAGGATGGCATTTTAACCTCGGTCTCTACCAATGAAGCTCTAGGGCCATCTGTCATCCCTCTAGGGTCTAGGTTTAGATGCTTGAGCAGAGGAAAACACATGAAGTCATTGGTAACCTTGTCCTGACCACTCTGAACAATGCCTGTTATTTCCACCAGTGGTGAAGCGTCAGGGCCTTCAAGGTATTCAGAGAAGACCCTGGAACTCTCAGATGAAACCAAAACAATCTAATTAATTGTATTAATAAAGTAATACAATTTAATAAAATGTAATACAATTTAATAAAATGACTAAATTAGGTATCTGTGTTGTTATCTGTTATATTACAATTACGTTGATTTGTTTGTCTTTCTCGGTCCATGCACTACGCATTTGAGTGGTTTTGTGTTGGAAAAACAATTCAACCAATCAGATATTTTTCTGGGTTGCTGGGAAGAATATCCTTCAACCAAAGTATTCCCGATGACTTTGGCCCTCAGACTGAATGAGAGTGTACGTTTGGATTGACAATTTGATCAACCAATCATATCGTGATTTGTAGCCAATGGGCCTATTCTTTCAGATTTCCCCACAGCTCAATAGGGAGCTAGAAGGTCTACTGGCTGGAGCGAGAGTGGATCTAGCGTAGTGCTACGTTGTTTCTACGTAGGATTTTACGTCAAAATGGCAACAGGCGAAGATGATGTCAATGTAAAGATGGACATTATTAAATAAAGGCCGTCCAACGCCTGACAATCTTGAGCTGAATCAAGTTGTTAAAGCAGGCTATGTTCGCCATTTTCAGGCTAGCAACTGGGAAAGATACCCGTGGCTAACGGGCTCTACTAGCCACAAGAGGCTCTACTAGCCACGAGAGGCTCTACTGATGGGAGTGTTGCTATTTGGGATCGACCAGAGGGCAGGGAATTGGAAAGGCAACTTATTTTGGATCTGAAAAGTGATCATCTTTATGACCTGATGGTGGTCGAACCATTCATCCAGAAGGACAGGAGAATGGATTTGGTCTTTAAGTGAACATCATTGGTGAGTGACACTCATTTGTCTTTGCTGGTTTTGTCTCAGTGTTGCGTCTCGTTGAGCTGGTTATTGCATTTAGTTTCCACACACTTGTTGACTGATTAGTTAATGGCTGTCTTGAGTTTGTTAAGTATTGCATTTGAATTGAGAGTTTTGACTTGATCTTTCTTTGCATCGCTTAACGTGAAAAGACTTAACGTAACTAAGAGTTACAAACCCGCGATCAATAATCACCTAATTTGCATATGTCTTGTCATTAGCACTTTCACCTTTTCACTTTAATTTTGACAGGTGAAAGTGCTAATGACAAGACATATGCCAGAGACATTTGGTGATTATTGATCGCTATTTTGGAACTTTAAGTTACGTTAAGCCTTTTCACATGAAGCGTGTTAGACTGTCCCTTTAATCGATAGCCTGTGTGTTAGACTGTCCCTTTAACCAATAGCCTGTGTCTGGTGGTCTGTGTTGGGCTGTTATGTCACTACATGGACACTGCTTTGCAACTATGGTACACTTGGAAATTGGCTGCGACAATCTGATCTGCCTAAATGAGATAAGGCATAAAGTGACTCGTCCGTCTGACTAGAACAACTGAATTTTCGAATGGGGGGGTATTATGCTGTAGACCCCTGTCTACAGCAGGGGTTCCCAAAGTGGGGGTATTATGTAAGTCTCCCCCCCCCCTTGGACTTAACGTTGGACTCCCCACCCCCCCCCCCCCCCCCCCCTTAGACTTCATGATGTTCTCGATGGTGAAGATCTGTGCACACGTTGTTTTTAATGTTCCAGTCCCTCCGGTGATAGTGGGGGGGGGGGGGTCTGTTGGGGGTCGCAGGCTGAAGAGTTGGGGAACCCTTCGCCACTGATTTCCACATGTAACAGTCAGTGAGCTCCAACTGACGACCACGTTCTATCACGAGAAGCTTGAACCCACATGCGCTAACTTCATCGCTGGACTGCTATTTATCGCAGCACTACCTTCTGGCCTCCTTCTGGCACACTCAGTCCCCTAAACTTCACTCTCAACCGGGTCACGGCACCAATGCACCAGTGAGTGTTCCTTACAGGCTGGAGCTCACACCCTCTAGCTTAATCACTAGAAAATCTATTTAGGCGCTGGGGATTGATGTTTACCACTGAACAGCGCCCCCTGCTGGGGAGTGAGGCTTACTCACTGAACAGCACCCCCTGCTGGGGAGTGTGGTTTACCACTGAACAGCACCACCTGCTGGGGAGTGAGGTTTACCACTGAACAGCGCCCCCTGCTGGGTAGTGAGGTTTACCACTGCACAGCGCCACCTGCTGGGGAGTGAGGTTTACCACTGAACAGCACCCCCTGCTGGGGAGTGAGGTTTACTCACTGAACAGCGCCCCCTGCTGGGGAGTGAGGTTTACTCACTGAACAGCACCCCCTGTTGGGGAGTGAGGTTTACCACTGAACAGCACCACCTGTTGGGGAGTGAGGTTTACCACTGAACAGCGCCCCCTGCTGGGGAGTGAGGTTTACCACTGCACAGCGCCACCTGCTGGCGTCCGTGACGCATATTTCTAGTCCAGTCCAGTTGAGCTGATGGTGCATGGCGTTAACACTGCCAGGGTCAGGCCTTTTCTCAGGATGTTGAAAAGTTTCCAGCAAATGGTGTAAAGCATGTATATGTTCTGCTTGTTTTTAATTGTTTTATTCAAATTCATTGGTGAAAAAACAAACAAACATAAAACCCTTCAAATTAAACTCTACGAGAGCAAGGCTAGGAGGAAATTAGCATATAACTGTAGGCTTGCGTCTGTGTTCGCATTGTGCTACTGGAAATGGCGATGAACAAACCATTCTGGGTTGTTCTTCAGGTCTGGTCCCATGGACACACATGCTCTGATATAAATAATAATTATAAAATAATAATGATAAGTCAAACTAAATAATCAAATGAAGACAGTGTCAGTGGCGCAGGACGCAATTAGTGTGGCCTCTTCCCTCCCTTTAAAAACAAGAAGACGGTTTGATGCCCACTTCCTTCCTGTCCTTCTCACAAGGTGCCTGTTTATTGATAGAACACTTGAGCTCCTCGCACAAAAGAAGACAGTGGAGCCGCTGAATGGCCGACTAAGCTGGAGGAAGATTGAATTCTGCTGAGATCCTCATAAGCCGGTCCTCTTTGTGTTTCATTCCTGAGCACAGGAGGTGGATAGGGTGTGTGTGTGTGTGTGTGTGTGTGTGGAGGGTACTGCAAAGTAGGCAGGCCTACTGTAGACCAGTCACAGAGCATTGGGAACTTTGCTGCATCTAATGAATGCTCATGACCTATTTTACATTAGCTTTGACTCAGATGTGGCGTCACTACGCAGAATACATGCACACAAGAACAGAGACAACACAATGCAGTAAGCTATTTGACCCCATGCTGCAGATGCTTTAGATGATTCAGCGGTGCGGCTTGTTTTGCTCAAGCTAAGCAGTTCTTGTTGCTAAAATGGGGCTTTTGATGTTGCATCTTATCACAGTTGCTGAGCGTGGATGGTGGGTGTGTTTGTGTTTTCATGGGTCCCTCGGTGACAGAGAATGCATGTGCAGCAGTGTGTCTGTAGATGTAGAGAGCCGCCCCTCAAAGAATGGAGCTCAGATACAAACAACTAAACAAAAACAAAAGCACCGTTAGAGTGGTTCCCATGGACACTAAATCCAGCTTTTTGGTTTGTTTGTTGTTCTACCAACTCTTTAAAGCAACCGCGTAAGACAAGGCAGAATAGACCAATGGTGAACTGAGAGGAACTTGTTCTACCATGTCTTCACCTCCCTACCCCTTCTTGCTCCTAGTTCCTAAGACACTTTTTATTTAGATAATAGTGTATTCTAAATATATAAAACAGTTGTAAACATTCTCACTGGCTGTGGACCAAATCCTTCAAATAATACACATGATAGAATCATCAGAGTGTATACTTCATCTTTCTCCCTCCCATTCCATGTTCCATGTTCATTATGCTTTTGAAAATGACCAGCCTACTCTACCGTGCCTCTAACCTGGGGAGCAGCACCTACAACCTCAGGCCTCCATAATGCCCCCCCCCCCCCCCCCACTTGGTCAATGGAGCTCTAGAGGTTTTTAGTCAGTTGTCTGCATGGGACAGCGGGAGTTTTAGAATATCTAAATCTTGATTGAATCCTTTTTATTGATCACATACATGTACACACACAGTCAAATGTGTTTCTCTGCATTTTACCCATACTAGTATTAGGAGCAGTGGGCAGCTATTGTATATACTGCACCGGGGAACAGTGTAGGGGGTCTGGTGCCTTGCTCAAGGGCACCTCGGCAGTGTCTCAGGAGGCAAACTGGCACCTTTTTCCTAGTACCAGTTTTTACTCCGTACTTGGTCCGTTTTGGGGGACTTGAACTGGCAACCCTCCGGTTCCCAAGCCAAGTCCCAAAAGACAGATCTACTGCTGCCCTCCTTTCTTAGTCAGTTGTCTGTGTGGTACAGTTGAAGTTTAGAGGTTCTTAGTCAGTAGTTTGTGTGGTACAGTGGGAGTTTAGGGATTTTAAGTCAGTTGTCTACATGGTACAGGGGAAGTTTAGTCATTGGCAAGGTTCAAATGAGGCAGTTATCAACTGCCACGGGGGCGGCGTCACGCGCCACAGAGCAGGGCGGCGTGCTGAATAGAAGGCTTTGTGTTACCGGCATACATCATCCCCAAAGTTTTTATCGCCTCTTCTCACAACAAAAGCTCCATCCAATTGTGCGATGCAGCAGCGTGTGTGTGCAACACATTTATATTCATTTATCAAAACACATGTTCTGAGTAAAGGGGCGCATTCATTATCCACTCCCAATGAATCATGGGAAACTCAATAAAAATAATAATTCATACAGAATAGGGGGAATAACACAGTAACACAGTAAACATCTGTGTTCAGGCGATCGTGTGCTCAGTTAAGGAGCAGAGGCTAACGCACGCTAGTTGCTTTCTCTCCCCGTTTCCCCGCTCATGTTCTCCCATTCCCTGCTTCTCCTGGATGTGTATGCAGATCATGTCACAGTATACATTAACAGGCTGGTGGAGGAATGCATCCTGACCAGGTCTGTTCGCTCATTCCCCAACCGCAAACCATGGATGAATGCGGACATATGGAAAAAAACTTACAAACGTACTGCTTTCAATACAGGCGACTCCGATCACTACATGAAGGCCAAGTATGAACTCAGAAAAGCCAACAAGAAGGATCAATTGGATTACAAAAACGAATTGGAACTACAGTTTGGGGATTCTTACAGCAGACGTATGTGGCAAGGTCTGAGAGTCCTCTCCAACTACAAGGGGAGCACAGGGGCAGTCACCAACAACGACCCTAACCTACCAGACAAGCTAAATAAGTTTTTCGCTCGCTTTGAAAGGGACCCTGAGCCGACCAACGAATTGAACATCCATCCAGAGGACTACGTTCTACAACTGTCCGAGTCCGAGGTCTGCAGAATCTTCAGGAGGGTGAAGGCAGGGAAGGCAGCCATCCCAGACGAAGTTCCATCCCGCGTCTTAAAGACCTGCGCTGACCAGCTGGCTCCTGTGTTCACCTACATCTACAATGACTGCAACAGTCGGTGGTCCCAGCGTGCTTCAAAGCGACAACCATTGTGCCTTTACCTAAAAAGACCATGGTAACATGCCTCAATTATTATCATCCATAGCCATGAGGTGCCTGGAGAAACTTGTAATGTTGCATATCAACAATTCCATCCCTGAGTTCCTAGACCCACTCCAGTTTGCATAGAACAAACATGTCTGTAGACGACGCCATTTCCCTGGCACTACACACGGCCCTGCAGCACCTAGACAGGAGGGACACCTACGTCAGACTGCTATTTATTGACTACAGCTCAGCGTTCAAGACCATAGTTCCTTCCAAGCTGGTCCTGGACCCGCAACACAGAGGCACATGCTGAAGAGTGCACACCAGCGCCTCTATGCTCTGCGGTGCCTCAGGAATAGGCCAGAGGTGGCTAGTGAACTTCTACCGTGGCCCCGTAGAGAGAATCCTGATGAGTGGTACGGCAACACCACTGCACAAGACAAGAAGCCATCCAGAGGGTCGTGAGGATGGCAGAGAAATCATCAGGTGTGCACTTCCATGCATTGAGGAGGTCTGTAGGACCAGATGTTTGAAGAAGGCCATCTCCATCACTAAGGACTGCAACCACCCTGGGCACCATCTCTTCTCCCCCCTACCGTCCGGTCGCCTGTTGCGCAGCATCCGTACAGCAAGGACAAGCAGTGCTGCCACTTTCAAGTCAAGTAGAGTCAAGTCAAGTTTATTGTCACTTGTGCACAGTTTACACAAGTTTAAAGCAGTGAGTGAAAATATTAAGTGCAATACCCGACGACAGACAGCAGATAAATAAAATAAAAATAGAAATAAAACAGAATAGAATAAAATAAGTAAAAAAATCGAAATAAAAATGAAATTTATAAAATGGAATATATCGGCACAGAAAAACAGCAATATGTATATAGAAATCAATGTAATAAAATATACATTGTTATATGCTATACGCCCTTGTTCAGCAGGTTTAATGGCCTGACTGTGGAAGCTATCTCTTTGCTGTCTATTTGTACGGCACTTGATACTGCGGTATCGCCTGCCTGACGGTAAAAGTGAATACAGTTCGTGGCTGGGGTGGGCAATGTCTTTTATGATGCGTTTGGCCATGGCCACGCACCGCTGGTTGTATATATCCAGGAGGGATACCCAGAACGATATACTGGGTATCGATATTCCCGTACCACCCTGTAAGAACACTCTCGATGGTGCCGGTATAAAATGTTCGCAGCATGCGGGGGCCCATGCTGAATTTCCTCAGACGCCTGAGGAAATATACAGGCGTTGTTGGGCCCTTTGGGTCCTCGGAGATGTGCACGCCGAGGAACTTGAAGCTGCTGACCCTCTCTACTGCAACACCGTCGATGGAGATAGGGCTGTGCTCTCCTCTCTGCTTCCTGAAGTCGACGATCAGCTCATTGATCTTCTTGATGTTGAGGGTGAGGCTGTTCTCCTGGCACCACTGCTCCAGCGATCCGACCTCCTCCCTGTAGGCTGTCGCCGGCGATCAAGCCCATCACTATCGTGTCGTCAGCAAACTTAATGATGACGTTGGAGCTGTGCACAGCCATGCAGTCGTGGGTGTAGAGGGAGTAGAGGGGAGGGCTCAGCATGCATCCCTGGGGGGCTCCCGTGTTGAGGGTCAGTGGCTCTGAGGTGTTGCTTCCCATCCTCACCACCTGGCGGCGGTCTGACAGGAGGTCCAGTATCCAGCTGCAAATGGATGGGGGCACGCCTAGACCTCTAAGCTTGGTGTCGAGCTTGGCAGGAACTATCGTGTTGAACGCTGAGCTGTAGTCCACAAACAGCATTCGCACATAACAGTTCTTTCCCTCCAGGTTGGAAAGGGCAGTGTGGAGGGCCATGGCAATTGCGTCGTCCGTGGATCTGTTTTGACGATATGCAAATTGCCATGGGTCCAGCGTGGCAGGTTACACAGAGCAAATAAACCTCTCGTTAGCATTTGCTGACAATCCAGGTGAGGGTACATGTCTATAGTCATTCAGGCATGTTACCTTGGGTTGTTTAGGGACAGGCACGATGGTGGACATCTTGAAGACCGCGGGAACAACCTGGGACAGGGAGAGGTTGAAGATGTCTGCAAAGACTCCTGCCAACTGGTCTGTGCATGCTCTGAGGACCGGGATACACGCGTGTAGGGCAGCGCAAACATTGCCATTAATCCACGGTTTCTGGTTGGGGTATATCCGAACCGACTTGGTCGGAACAACGTCATCTATGCACTTCTTGATTAACCCGGTGACCGCCGACGCGTACTTGTTGATGTTATTGTCCGAGGCAACGCGGAACATGTGCCAGTCAGCGCGAGCAAAACAATCCTGCAGCATAGAGTCCGATTGGTCCAACCAGCATTGGACCTCCCTCACAGCGATCGGTTGCTGCTTCAGTCTCTGCCTTTAGGCGGGGAGTAGCTGGATAGAGCAGTGGTCTGTTTTGCCGAACGGTGGGCGGAGGAGGGCCTTGTAGCCATCACGAAAGGGGTTGTAGCAGTGGTCGAGGATCCGCTCACCCCATGTGTTGCTCGTTATGTGTTGGTAGAACTTCGGGAGAACCTTCTTCAGGTTGGCCTTGTTGAAGTCCCCCGCCACGATGAGAGCAGCCTCAGGGTGTGCCGACTCCTGTTCGCTGATAGCCCCATTCAGTTCCTTCAGCACTGTGTCCGTGTTGGCTTGTGGGGGAATGTAAACAGTGGTCACGGTTACCGCTGTAAACTCCCGAGGTAGCCAGTATGGACGGCACATAAGCATCAGGTACTCCAGGTCCGGGGAACAGAAAGACTTGAGGGGATGTACATGACTTTGGTTGCACCAAGATCTGTTTATCATGAGACATACCCCCCTCAGCGATCTTTACCAGAGAGAGCCTTTGTTCTGTCCGCCCAGTGGAAAGAAAATCCCGTCGGCTCGATAGCTGCGTCGGTAACCCCCTCCGACATCCATGTCTCCGTAAAGCAGATGATACAGTTGTCCTTAGTTTCCCGGTGGAATTGAATACGAGCCTGTAGCTCGCTTAACTTAATGTCCAGAGACTGTACATTAGCCAGTAGAATGGTGGGTAGTGGGGGGCGATCGGATCGACATCTCAGCCTGACTAGCTCCCCGGCTCGCTTCCCTCGCTTTTTCCTGCGACACTTGCGTGTAATCGTGCCCAAGATGGTCGTAGATAATCCAGCTGTGACTTAGGGCGGGACGTCCGAGTCGAAAGAATAAAAAAACTCCGGTAGGCGGCGAGCGACTGTCGATCTGATCTCCAGAAGTGTGCAAAACTTATAAATGAATGTGCTGCTAACTTCCTGAACAAAGATAAAAAATAATTAAAAAAGCGATACAAATAATAAATAACAAAAAACTGCGTCATCGTGCGGGAGCTCGCGACACGGCAGCCATCTCGTACGGCACCATACGGACTCATCACCGTTTCTGCACTGTACTGCACTGTATTCATAATGCTGCTGCACTACTGGCACTTGCTGCTTTTAAAGATTTTTGAACAAAAACAACAACAAGAAAGGACACTACTACTGCAAGGCAGAGAACGGCCTGGGCTCCACCCGCAAGTCCATCCGGGTGGAGGTCTACTGCAAGGCAGAGAACGGCCTGGGCTCCACCCGCAAGTCCATCCGGGTGGAGGTCTACTGCAAGGCAGAGAACGGCCTGGGCTCCACCCGCAAGTCCATCCGGGTGGAGGTCTACTGTAAGGCAGAGAACGGCCTGGGCTCCACCCGCCATCAAGTCCATCCGGGTGGAGGTTTACTGCAAGTAGAGCTTCCTTCAGCGTCCATGTTTGAGGGCTTTCTTAGCCGCAGTTAGCTCTCAGTGTTGACTCCTTACAGGGCTTGGCTAATCCTAGTACTGATGCTTTCCAGGATTTCTCGCCAAATGATGATCCCGTTTCACCACAAAGAACGTGCAAAACACTGGTGATAACAAAGATGGACGCCTTGATCCTGTCTTAATTCATCAATTACTATATCTTAGACTAGACATACTATCAAGCTAAATTGTAACAAATCCCGGGAAAATATTCAACCCTAATCTTTACCTTTGCCTGTTTTATCATTCGATTGTTACTGTCCTTTTCTGTTATTGTCTTTTCTACTCGCTTGAGTATAATATCGCAAAAGAAGCAACCGGAATCAAATACTTCACACTTCCAATGTATGATATTATCCCACCATATATATACATATATATATACACGTCTATTTTTGGGAATCTCTCTAAGTCCAACGGAAGGTCAGATGCCTCGCTTGAGGGCATCCTAACACATGTTGTAGAGCTACATCTTTACACTGTTTTCATTGTTAGTGTTGTCAGCGTGATGAAAGTGAAAAGGAAGCCACCTTATATACTACCTTATATAACTAAACAAACTGTAAAAACAAACTGTATCACAACTACCCACCTCTCTATAGTTTACATATTTATTACTAAGATACCTGGTTACTGTACCTAACATATATATTTAAATCTGTTCCTGCTCCTACTCCTGTATATATACATTTATACTTGCCATACATTTATATCTGCTCACTTGTATATACATTTAGAATCTATATATATTTGTATCCTGCTCTCAATAATAGCATACCCCTGATCACTACGTTAAATGATCACTTACCTGTATATACATATACCTATTATTATGCTCATATCACATTTATTCCTAGACTGTCTTTTAAGCTGTCAATTTAAACTGTAAATTATACTATATCACCATGCACTTTACTGCAACATTTGCACTCTGGTTAGATGCAAAATTATTTTCGCTGTACTGTACTTGTGCTGTGAAAATTTGAATGTAATCTAATCTAATCAAATCTAATCTAATAATCCAGCCCAGCATAGAGCTGAGCTCCGAGTAGGAAAACAAGGCAGGAGATTCAGATCTGTGGCATCCCCAGAGAAAGGGCCCTCTCTCTCTCTCTCTCTCTCTCTCTCTCTCTCTCTCTCTCTCTCTCTCTCTCTCTCTCTCTCTCTCTCTCTCTCTCTCTCTCTCTCTCTCTCTCTCTCTCTCTCACGTCCTTAACGTTAGCCAGAGCACGGGGGAAGAGGGTAATGTTACTGTTGTCTATTGATTTTGTATTGATCGGCTTGTTTGTTGGTGAGGAGACACACAGTTCCAACTTATAACTAATAACTTGGCGGACGGTTGGTGAGAACCCTGGCGTCGAATAAAGTGGAAACGGGTATATTTGCATCAATACATTCTCTCTCTGACAACAAGTGTAGTGATTAAAAGTGTAATCCTGATATTTTAGGGCGCAACTATTAATTAGTACTATGTCAACATTTAGCACGATAAACCAATGTTAAACATGCCCTATGTACGTTTTTTACATAAGTTACCCCTAGGGGCTTGAGTTGTAAGTGAAGTTATTTTACATGGTGGACTAACACAGAACTAAATTATTTATAGAGACACATTGTCTGGATGGATGGACTGCGCCTTTTTATTCCTGAGAAACTCTGTAGTTCAGATATTTGTTATATGCAGTAAAAAGTTAGACGAGAGACACAGGTTTGCAGATTTAGCGTGAATCCTCTACGTCACTGGGGTTCGGGGTTAGGGGCATTTTCTGGCAGGGTTAGAGGTTATGCGTTAGAGGCTTTGGTAGGTTTAGGGTTAGGAGCATTATACTCAGGTAGGGTTAGGAGCATTATACTCAGGTAGGGTTAGGGGCATTATGCTCAGGTAGGCTTTGGCCAGCATGGATCAAACCCAGTACCTTTTATCACATACTCCTTATCGTTAATAGAGACATCCAGAAATAACCAACACACCAATTAAGGGTAAATCCAGGACAACAGTAACCACGGTAATAGATCACTCCATTAGTGCAGAACAGCAACCAATTCATTTTTCCAGCGCCCAGCACGCGCCTCACATTACCGGAAACAGTTGGAACGATTAAAGCAGTAATGGATGGCTTTAAGGAAGCCCTGGTGTTAAACTGCCTCAGCAGGTGCTCAGTCCTTTGTTGTCTCCTGCATAATTAAAAGCACGCCGGAATGAGGAAAGCCGCTGAATTAGATCTCAAAACGTGGAATCTGATGGAAGCCGTTAGATAAATAAGGAGTAGGAGCACGGTGGAACGGCACGGCAGTCATTGCTATAGGGAGCTAAAGGCAACACAAACACACAGATCTGGGAGATCCTCCATCACTGTCCTGTCCTTCATTCCATCTATTCTTCTGGTTCTTCTTGTTCTTCTGGTTCTTCTGGTTCTTCTGGTTCTTCTTGTTCTTCTTGTTCTTCTTGTTCTTCTTGTTCTTCTTGTTCTTCTGGTTCTTCTGGTTCTTCTGGTTCTTCTTGTTCTTCTTGTTCTTCTTGTTCTTCTGGTTCTTCTGGTTCTTCTTGTTCTTCTTGTTCTTCTGGTTCTTCTGGTTCTTCTGGTTCTTCTTGTTCTTCTTGTTCTTCTTGTTGAGTAAAGAGGTGTGTGAGTAGACAAGGGAGGGAATGAAAGCAACATGCCGTCTCCAGGTCTTCATAATCACGCAATCAAACATAATCCAATATCGGAGCAATAAGTCACGATGGGTGGATTTCAATGCAGTTTTCAATTCAATCCTCATTACAACTCTTATTAAGTGTAATATTCAGTATGACAAAATGACTTGCCTTCATTGAAAAATAAAGGGAATCTATTAAAACCGCTTATAGTGATAGATAGTGATAGGTAGTGATAGATAGTGATAGGTAGTGATAGGTAGTGATAGATAGTGATAGGTAGTGATAGGTAGTGATAGATAGTGATAGATAGTGATAGATAGTGATAGGTAGTGATAGATAGTGATAGGTAGTGATAGATAGTGATAGATAGTGATAGATAGCGATAGGTAGTGATAGGTAGTGATAGGTAGTGATAGGTAGTGATAGATAGTGATAGGTAGTGATAGGTAGTGATAGGTAGTGATAGGTAGTGATAGATAGTGATTGATAGTGATAGGTAGTGATAGGTAGTGATAGGTAGTGATAGATAGTGATAGATAGTGATAGGTAGTGATAGATAGTGATAGGTAGTGATAGGTAGTGATAGATAGTGATAGGTAGTGACAGGGGGTGCTGTTCAGTGAGTAAACCTCACTCCCCAGCAGGGGGTGCTGTTCAGTGAGTAAACCTCACTCCCCAGCAGGGGGTGCTGTTCAGTGGTAAACCTCACTCCCCAGCAGGGGGCGCTGTTCAGTGGTAAACCGCACTCCCCAGCAGGGGGCACTGTTCAGTGAGTAAACCTCACTCCCCAGCAGGGGGCGCTGTTCAGTGAGTAAACCTAACTCCCCAGCAGAGGGCGCTGTTCAGTGGTAAACCTCACTCCCCAGCAGGAGGCGCTGTTCAGTGGTAAACCTCACTCCCCAGCAGGGGGCACTGTTCAGTGAGTAAACCTCACTCCCCAGCAGGGGGTGCTGTTCAGTGGTAAACCTCACTCCCCAGCAGGGGTGCTGTTCAGTGAGTAAACCTCACTCCCCAGCAGGGGGTGCTGTTCAGTGAGTAAACCTCACTCCCCAGCAGGTGGCGCTGTGTAGTGGTAAAACCTCACCCTCAATGCCTAAATAGAAGGGTTCTCGCGATGAAGCTAGAGGGCCTGTGGGTTTTAGCTCTCATGATAGAACGTTGCCTCTCATGCCGGAGTTTGTCAGTTCAAGCCCAGTGCGGCACACTGACTGTTACATTGGGATCTGGTGCCTTGCTCAAGGGGAACCTCCGCAGTGCCCAGGTGTTTCTGGGACCTGAACCGGCGACCTTCCGGTTCCCAGGCCCAGGTCCCTACTGACTGAGCTATCCTCCTCTCCTTATATCCAGCATGTCTATGAAGTGCAGGTGGGATGAGAAAGGCCTTCGGTGTGTGGGCGCAGTAGAGTGTTTTTTGAACTCCTTGGAGGTCAATCTGTTCAAGTCGATTGTCTTTAAAAAACTAAAAAACAAGGTTAATGATTCTTTATTCATGATCCAGGGGGCTTGTTTCCAATTAGAACTGTAAACACCTCTAAATCATATTCATGCATGCAGCGTTATCAGATCAGAGTGTCCTTCTCCCTCATAACGTCTGTGTCAGCCTTATGGACTCCAGCGGAATGAGAAGCGAAGGCAAAACACGAAGGCCGAAGTCCAGTGGAGATGGAGGAGAAGTGAGCGTGGAGAGAATAATAGTCATAATTAAAGTAATTAAAGCCATTTTTTCTAAATGTATTCGTGAGGTGAAGAGGAAGGTTTTATATTTGTGTGTTTATTTTCCCCGCCGTTTTGCGAGAAGACGCGCTTCTCTGCGGCAAAGGCAGTTAAAAAAGGCAGGAATACTTAATGCTAAAAACAGCCAAACGATAACGAATACACACATAAACAAACAGCCAGCAGTCTACTGCAATTCCTGCTGACGCCTGCGTTTGCGTTGGTCCATTGCTTGGTTCCAAAGGGACTCCCCCCCACCTCGTCAAAGTTAATAAAGCACCGAGCCCCCGAACTCCTGGAGAAACCGATCGATTCTAAATCGCGAGGCGGACGCTTGGTTTTTTCCGCTTGTTTTCATTTCATTTTAGCCGCATTAATTCTGTTCCCCCGTCTACGGGTTTTAGCCAATAGACAGATAGAGATAGGACTCTGGTTTCTGCTGGGCCAGCTAATTACTGGGGAGCCAAGGGACTGCATGGGATGTCACCTGAACTGTATATATATTTATAAACAGTTTATATATATATCGGGGGGTTTTCGGCCAAGGTATCCACATAAATCGTAACCTTCTGATTGTGCCCCTTTCCTCAAGGGGAAAATACAAATAAATTGTCGTTGTTGTTGGTGTGTGTGTGTGTGTGTGTGGGGGGGGGTGATTGTGTCACTCCCCCCACACACACACACACACTGTGTCAGTGCGTGTGTGTGTGTGTGTGTCTGTGTGTGTGTGTGTGTGTGTGTGTGTGTGTGTGTGTGTGTGTGTGTGTGTGTTTGTGCGTGTGAGTGTGTGTGTGTGAGTTATGTATGTGTGTGGGTGTGCGTGTGTGTGTGAGTTAGGTGTGTGTGTGTGAGGTATGTGTGTGTGGTGTGTGTGTGTGTGAGTTATGTGTGTGTGGTGTGTGTGTGTGGTTGTGTGTTCTTTAAAAAAACAGACATGGAACCACCTATTCATGTCTGTTCCTCGAGGGACAGAAGCAGTAAAACAAAGTAACCTTTTTCATTTGGTTTGACTTTTTGAGGAAGCAGCAGAAACATGAGGACCATGCAGTTGCCACAGGTTCATATTTATTTTACGTGTCTGCAATGCCTGTGGATACTACAATGAGCATTACGTGCTACCATTATTAATAACTATATATATTTCAACATATATGTATATATTAACTAATTAATAAACTCTGAAAAGTGACAGCTTTTCACAGTCCAGCAATAAGCGAGAGCAAGAAGCAATTTATATAAAAGTAACAGCTTTGTTTGTATATATTGTTTGTAGTTATTATATAGTTTTAAGCTTTGCAGGTGCACTGTTGTGTTAGAAATCCATCACTATGGAGATTGTCTCCTGGGGTGCGTTTCCCGATAACGTTGTCTCTTAGCGTGTTACGAAGACTTGAAAGGTAAACCTTACTAAAGTTGTTTACTGTTCTACGTGTGTTCCCCAAACTATCCCTTAGGAGGCTGCTTAAGGGATACCTTCTTACGTCCGACCTTAGTAGAAATGGTGCTGAAATCGATGGCTCGAGAATCGACTATTCACTCCATGTAGCGACTGCTTCACCGCGTTATGAGAGGATGTGGTGTTCTTTATCAATAAAACACTGCAGGAATACTAAAAAATATTGCATTTATCATGACTGAGAACATATTCATACTCAATTATCAAACGGTAAATATAATGATTGCCTACAGGTGGCCGGAGCCCGCCACCTCAGATTGTGATATCAAGCCTCTTCCCGCTACACCACCTCAGATTGTGATATCAAGCCTCTTCCCGCTACACCACCTCAGATAATTACGCCTCCTACCAGTACACCTTATTGGGCAAGAAAAGGTTGATTTAAATATTTTTTATATCATTGTCATGGTGCCTTAAATAACTTTGCAATTAGGGTTGATTAACCAGCAGCCCATCACATAACTGGTGTAGTTCACAATTCTCTCTGATTGGCTGACAATTTCAATAAAAGCGCACCAACAAGAAATGAACATTAGATATGTAACATTAGATATGTAACATTAGATATGTAACATTAGATATGTCAGGGCAAAAACATCGCAAAAAGCGGTCCGCCAGCGTCACCAATGTGGAGATGGAGGTCATGCTGGATGAGGTGGCGCTGAAACGTGAAGCACTGTTTTCGAGTTTTAGGAGTTTAAGAGGCGATTTCATGTTCAATAAAGTGTCCACCGTAATGTACAATTTCTGCATGAAAACATTCCCATTAATGTGGTATTTTTGTTGTGTATTATTACCGTTATGAACAACATATTGATTCACAGATTGAAATTAAACTAGGCCAACAGCTGATTTCAGAGGCTTGCGGGTCGGAACAGTGGTGGCCACTAGCGGAGAGAGCTGACAACATCGCTAAGGTAGAGTTAAGAGAGGTCCAGACCTGCCTTATGAAAGTGTCACTTACGGAAGGTATACTTAGCTAAGAACGTTTCGGGAAACACGGCGAGACGTTAAGGTACAGCTTAAGGTGGAACTTACGAACGACGTAGCGTTAAGAAGGCTTCGGGAAACGCACCCCTGGTCCTTCCCAGGGCCCTCTCTCCTCAGGGCCCTCTCTCCCCAGGGCCCTCTCTCCCCAGGGCCCTCTCTCCAGGGCCCTCTCTCCCCAGGGCCCTCTCTCCCCAGAGCCATCTCTCCTCAGGGCCCTCTCTCCAGGGCCCTCTCTCCCCAGGGCCCTCTCTCCTCAGAGCCATCTCTCTCCAGGGCACTCTCTCCTCAGGGCCCTCTCTCTCCAGGGCGCTCTCTCCTCAGGGCCCTCTCTCCCCAGGGCCCTCTCTCCTCAGGGCCCTCTCTCCCCAGTGCCCTCTCTCCTCTGGGCCCTCTCTCCTCAGGGCCCTCTCTCCAGGGCCCTCTCTCCCCAGGGCCCTCTCTCCTCAGGACCCTCTCTCCTCAGAGCCCTCTCTCCTCAGGGCCCTCTCTCCTCAGGGCCCTCTCTCCCCAGGGCCATCTCTCCTCTGGGCCCTCTCTCTCCAGAGCCATCTCTCCTCAGGGCCCTCTCTCCTCAGGGCCCTCTCTCCAGGGCCCTCTCTCCCCAGGGCCCTCTCTCCTCTGGGCCCTCTCTCCGCAGAGCCATCTCTCCTCAGGGCCCTCTCTCCTCAGGGCCCTCTCTCCTCTGGGCCCTCTCTCCCCAGAGCCCTCTCTCCAGGGCCCTCTCTCCTCAGGGCCCTCTCTCCCCAGAGCCCTCTCTCCCCAGGGCCCTCTCTCCTCTGGGCCCTCTCTCCTCAGGGCCCTCTCTCCTCAGGGCCCTCTCTCCCCAGAGCCATCTCTCCCCAGGGCCCTCTCTCCTCTGGGTCCTCTCTCCTCAGGGCCCTCTCTCCCCAGAGCCATCTCTCCCCAGGGCCCTCTCTCCTCTGGGCCCTCTCTCCTCAGGGCCCTCTCTCCTCAGGGCCCTCTCTCCTCAGAGCCCTCTCTCCTCAGGGCCCTCTCTCCTCAGGGCCCTCTCTCCCCAGAGCCCTCTCTCCCCAGGGCCCTCTCTCCTCTGGGCCCTCTCTCCTCAGGGCCCTCTCTCCTCAGGGCCCTCTCTCCCCAGAGCCATCTCTCCCCAGGGCCCTCTCTCCTCTGGGTCCTCTCTCCTCAGGGCCCTCTCTCCCCAGAGCCATCTCTCCCCAGGGCCCTCTCTCCTCTGGGCCCTCTCTCCTCAGGGCCCTCTCTCCTCAGGGCCCTCTCTCCTCAGAGCCCTCTCTCCTCAGGGCCCTCTCTCCTCAGGGCCCTATCTCCTCAGGGCCCTCTCTCCTCAGGGCCCTCTCTCCCCAGGGCCCTCTCTCTCTAGGGCCCTCTCTCCTCAGGGCCCTCTCTCCAGGGCCCTCTCTCCTCTGGGCCCTCTCCCCAGGGCCCTCTCTCCCCAGAGCTATCTCTCCTCAGGGTCAAATGAAAATATAGTTCAAGTTAAACCCTGAACTGGCCCTAGTTATCTGCACACCGCTAGTCTTCCAATGTTTGTAGGTTTTCTGGCACATGCACAGCGTGTGAAACAATTACTGAGAGGAAATTGAGGTCATGATGTCATCAGTTTGCAGAAACCTCTTGTTTCTCCGTCCATACAAATACACAGAAAACTGAATTTAATAACCTCTCCACCCTGGAAGTTGGAGTTTTTCAGGCCAGACCAGAAACGCCATTTTGGTTAGTATTGAAAAATACTATGTTTACAAACAGCCTTTGGATGAGGTCTCTGAAGGGGTAAAAGACTATATGTATGGATACAGTCTATCCATACATATAATTATATACAAAAGTAGTTCATTATATATACATATGTATGTGTGAGGTCTATCAATAAATATTCTCAATCTATCAATCTCTGTCTATATCAATTGAAATAAAGGTATATATATTAATATTTATGAATATATAATATAAAGTGTGTGTGTGTGCTTGCGTGCATGCTTGTGTGTGTTTATGTGTGTGAGTGTGTGTGTGTGTGCTTGTGTGCATGCTTGTGTGTTTTTGTGTGTGTGTGTGTGTGTGTGTGTGTGTGTGTGTAATGCCACATGCAGATGTCACCTGCAGATGTCTTCCCCCTCGGACCCCCTATGTTGATGCATGAACACGCTCCTGTCACATCCCACACAGCAGGGTGTGTGTGTGTGTGTGTGTGTTGGCAAGTGTGTGTGTGTGTGTGTGTGTGTGGGGGGGGGGGGGGGGCGTGTCCCTGGTGTGTTTGTCTTCCTCTGAGTGAGTCCACGGAGCAGAGCCCGGGCCAAGCAGACGCTGATGGTGTTTGTGTAGCGGCCGGATTTAGCTTCATCCACTCGCCCACTGGCACTGCTGTCCTCACTGGTACTACCTCTCTCTCTCTCTCTCTCTCTCTCTCTCTCTCTCTCTCTCTCTCTCTCTCTCTCTCTCTCTCTCTCTCTCTCTCTCTCTCTCTCTCTCTCTCTCACTCACACTCTCTCCATGTGTCCAACATCTGATGACCTGCTGCAGTGTGTGTGTGGTTGTGTGTCTGTGCATGCATGTGTGTGTGTGTGTGTGCGTGCAGTGTAGCAGACTGAGAGTATAGTGATGGAGCCATGTAGCAGACTGAGAGTATAGTGATGGAGCCGTGTAGAAGACTGAGAGTATAGTGATGGAGCCATGTAGCAGACTGAGAGTATAGTGATGAAGCTGTAGAGGCAGACTGAGAGTATAGTGATGGAGCCGTGTAGCAGACTGAGAGTATAGTGATGGAGCTGTAGAGGCAGACTGAGAGTATAGTGATGGAGCCATGTAGCAGACTGAGAGTATAGTGATGGAGCTGTGGAGGCAGACTGAGAGTATAGTGATGAAGCTGTAGAGGCAGACTGAGAGTATAGTGATGGAGCCGTGTAGCAGACTGAGAGTATAGTGATGGAGCCGTAGAGGCAGACTGAGAGTATAGTGCTCTATGTACTCTATACGTCATATCATGGTACAGCGATGGTGTCTGGGAGCGGCGGTAATGCGTGTGGACAGAGATTGATATGCAGGAGGTCCCTTAAGTAGCTTTGGATGTAAATGATCCCCCGTGGGATGAATGGAGGAACCTGTCTGAGCCTGCTTGGATTCAGGGGGAGGCTGAGTGAATGAGCACATTATGTGTGCATTATGTGTGATGGAGGTAAGGCTGGTTCAGGACTGCTCATTACTCTTGTGAGAGACTTCCTGTGGGCCAGAGGAGTGTAGAGCACACCTGGTCCCATCTCCTGATGTCTAGAGCCCCAAAACAATGATGCAAAAAGCATTTAAAGTGCCAGTAGTGCAGCGGTATGAGTCCAGAAAGTCCAGTAAAGTATGATAATGTATGATAGTGTAAAGTAATATGGATGACAATGTTATGATAGTGTTAATGTTATGATAGTGGCAGCACTCCCAGCAGTTCAGTAGCACACCGTCTGTGGATAAAAACTATCCTTGAATCTGGTAGTCCTTGTACGGATGCTGCGGAACCGGCGACTGGACTGTCGAGGGAAGAAGCGATGGTTCCTGGGGGTTTCAGTCCTTTGTGATGGAGATGTCCTTCTTCCGACATGTCGTTCTATTGAGGCAGAATTGTTTTCTTTTTGAGGTATGTTTTTATGAAATTAGTAGAAAAAAATATGAATTCATACACACAAATATAGTTTGATAAAGGCATGATACCGAAAGAACAAGATTGAGAATATAACCAGCCAAAATAAGATCCTCAGGAGAGTGGCTGGCATCTCCCTTAGGGATAGGCTGAGAAGCTTGGTCACTCGTGAGAGACTCGGAGTAGAGCTACTAGGCCTTCACGTAAAAAGGACAGGGGCAGACCCCGGTGCAGGTGGGGTGATTACATCTCCACGCTGGCCTGGGAACGCCTCGGGATCCCCCAGTCAGAGCTGGTCCATGTTGCCAGGGAGAGGAAGTGTTGAGTCCCCTGCTGGAGCTGCTCTCTCTGCGACCCAAACCGGATAAGCGGTAGACAATAGATGGATTAATGGATGGATAAGTCACATGCCAATCAATTCAGCTCATGTTTCACTTAAAGAGGCATTTTGCCTGGAGCCAAATAACTAGGATTTTGACATATGCATGTGTTCTTTCACTTGAGTTATAGAGTACATACAACAATTTTGACACTACTAAAGTTATAAAGTTCAGGCAAAGTTCAGGGGCTAAATAGTTTATTTTGGTGTCAAATATATTGAGATCAAATTATTGATCAAATCCTGTATTGTTATATACTAATATGTATTCCAGACTGGATTGGGGGCGACAGTAAGCCAGGAGGTACAGCGGGTTGTCTCCTCCTCCTCCTAGCCAAGTGTCCCTGAGCAAGACACCCTAACCCTAACTGCTCCCGACCAGCTGGCTGTCTCCTTGCATGGCTGACTCTGCCATCGCTGTGTGAATGTAAGGCAATAATTGTGAAGCACTGTGGGTAAAAGCGCTATATAAATGCAGTCCATTTAGCGTTTACCACGGAGGCCTTTGGTGATCAATCAAATGCACACAATCATTGGAGACTGTTGGCCAATGGCCGACCAGGATCGCTGCTCTGTGGTGAAACAGTTTGTTGTAGGGCAGCACAACTTCACAAAGTGCCTGTTAACAAGCCCCTTAAAAGCCTACATAACAAAATATATACACTCATATATATAGATTCACAATGACACGAGCCAGAGTTTCAGCCTTATCGCTGCAGCAACAAGAAGCTTAGGAAACCAAAGTGTTGGATCCTAGCCACCAAACATAAAATTAAACTAATGAATTGAGCTCATTCTGTAATGAATGAGCTGAACCTCTCCATGTTGTCCTGGTGTTATCCTGCAGGATAAAACAATACAGAGACAATTTATTAAGGATGTACCTAAAGAGCTGTTTCGGAGTGACCTAATTGATCAAAGCTTTAAACTTGTAAGGTTCACACATTTAAATAATCCCTTTAAATTGCTTCCTTTAAAGTGTCTTAAATGGAACACACAGACACACACACCTCCTCTCCCCTCACCACACTATCAGGCCTCATTATATTGTCATCTCCATCATTTGGACCAGGAGAGGTGGAGACACACGACTGGAGGCTGAGTGTCTCCCCAGCTCATCCGTCTATCACACACATCATCATACACACTACACACGCTACACTACACACACACATATACACACACATATACACACACACACACACACACACACACACACACACACACACACACACACACACACACACACACACACACACACACACACACAAATTTAATTAAATAAATGTATCAAATGTAATAACATTTAAATAAAATGAGTATCCTTCAACCAAAGTACTCTCTGTTCTTGATAGAAGGCCCTGGCCCTTAAACTGAATGAGAGCGTACGTTTGGACAATTTGATCAACCAATCATATATTGATTTGTAGCCCACGGTTCCAGGGTACGCTAAAAGTTAGTTCACGTTAGTACACGTTAGTTCACTGGCTCGAGACAGAGGATCTTACGTAGCTTAGTGCTACGTAACAATTCATTTGAAGTTTTATTGGTTTAATACAATTATATTGTGTATCGATCTAAGTATAGTAGAGAGTCAGCGTATGGAAGTTGGGAAAATCAGAAGTACATTGCTCTAGCTAGTCCGACGGGGTGACCCGGGTCAGACACATTCAGGGCAAAGTCCCGGTCAATCTGGTGCTCTGGAGCTCTGGAGCTCACACAAATCAGCGGTACATCGCTCTAGCTCAGTCCGACGAGGGGGCCCCGTGTCGGACCCGAATCTGCAAAGTCCGGGTCCCTCTCTGGAGCCCTGGAGGTCCAGAGAATCGGTGTGTGATGGCGCCAACGAGTCCGACACGGTTGTGCCTACAGAAGGTCCAGTTGTGAAAGACACAGTTCACTACTGCTACACACACATCATCATACACACTACACACACACACATCATACACACTACACACACATCATCATACACACTACACACACACACATCATACACACTACACACACATCATCATACACACTACACACACATCATCATACACACTACACACACACATCATCATACACACTACACACACATCATCATCATACACACTACACACACACACATCATACACACTACACACACATCATCATACACACTACACACACATCATCATACACACTACACACTACACACTACACACACACTACACATGCTACACACACTACACACACTACAGTACACACTACACACACTACACTACACAAACTACACACACTACACACACACTACACACACTACACAACACACACTACACACACTACACAACACACACTACACAAACTACACACACTACACACACTACACTACACAAACTACACACACTACACACACTACACAACACACACTACACAAACTACACACACTACACACACTACACAACACACACTACAGATACTACACTACACACATTACAAATGCTACACACACTACACACACTACACTACACACTACACACACATTACACACACTACACATGCTACACACTACACTTCACACACTACATACACTACACACACTACACTACACACACTACACACACACACATACTACACAAACTACACTACACACACTACACACACACTACACACTACACACACTACACATACTACACACACTACAATACACACACTACACACACACAGACACAGACACTAGGCACACACACACACTACACTACACACACACACACACACTACACTACACACACTACACACACTACACACACTACACACACTACACACACTACACACACTAGGCACACACACACACACATACTACATACTACACACTACACAAACTACACACACACTACACACACTACACACACCACACACTACACACACTACACACACTACACACACACTACACACACAGGCACACGTGCTTGCACACACCACACACATACATTACCCACACATAAACTTCCTGCTGTGTTTGTCAAACACTATAAAAAAGACACAGTTCAAACACACACACGCCCACATACACACATACACACAGACACACAGACCCACATACACACATACACACACACACACACAGACCCACATACACACATACACACAGAGCCAGTCTCAACCCCCCAAAGACTGCATAATACAAACAGCAGAACACCAGTCAGGCTGAAGATGGAGGTGTGCAGCCAGCAGAGACTCACTTCCTCCTCCCTCTCCTTGTTTCTGGAGGTCAGCCTCTTGGTCCTCGTCACCTGGTGGATTGGAGCGGAGAGCAGAGCGCTTTGATGGCTGTTATCCTTCCGTATTGAAGTTCCATTTGCCGACTTACGCGCCCAAACTCATTTGTGGTGGGATAAAACAAAGGTTCCAAAGGGAAAGGTTCCTGTGCAGGTGGACCCGTATTGTTGTCTCAGTTGGTCCTGCACAATGGTGATTCAAGATTCTAATATTTTATTTGAAACCTGAATGTGCGTATGAATGGGTGAATGTGAGGCACATAAAAAAAATAATGAATCTTGAGTCTTGAATCTTGAATCTTGAGTCCTATTGAACACGATGACTCCATAGATAAGGGCCGACCACAGATACTCTGCCTAACAGATGTCCATGGTTGCACAATGAACACACACTGATTCAGGGTTATAGTATAGCGTTACTTGAAGCTCCATTAGCCTGTCGCTCCATTGACACTTTAATTGGCATTAATTGCACTAAAGCAGACCTGATTACTGATTACTGGAGAGAGAGAGAGAGAGAGAGAAAGAGAGAGAGAGAGAGAGAGAGAGAGAGAGAGAGAGAGAGAGAGAGAGAGAGAGAGAGAGAGAGAGAGAGAGAGAGAGAGAGAGAGAGACAGAGAGAGTTGGATAGTCAGCTTACCTTGAATTCAGACATGTCGCACACATGTACACAAAACAAGATACGGGATAAAGATATTTAGAAATATTTTCCAAAGAGTAGGTCCACAATATGCTTGCTAACTATATATATATACACTATATATATAGTGTATATATATAGTATATATATATTGTTCTTAAAAGATTCTGGGTTTTTTTTCCTTACAGAGAAGTCACCAATAAAATTTCACTTTGCATCCACAGTTCCACATCTAAAAGTTGATTTTAATTAACATAGAAAGACTGTGGTGGAAAAACCGCTGACGGATGGTAATGATCGTTCCACTGTTTAGGGCGACCGTATGTTGATGTTTTATTGTTCTACTCAAACAATGTCATACCCTGTGATAATTCACAATACACCACCACCTCCACCCCCACCTCTACCCTCACCTCCACCCTCACCCACCTTCCACCCCTACCTCCCCATAACCCACCCTCCACCCCCACCTCCCCCATAACCCACCCTCCAACCCAAATTCACCCTCCACCACCCTCCCCCATCACCAACCCTCCACCCCCACCTACACCCTCACCCACCCTACACCACCACCTCCAGCCTCACCCACTCTCCATCCCCACCTACACCCTCACCCACCCTACACCACCACCTCCAGCCTCACCCACCCTCCATCCCCACCTACACCCTCACCCACCCTACACCACCACCTCCAGCCTCACCCACCCTCCATCCCCACCTACACCCTCACCCACCCTACACCACCACCTCCAGCCTCACCCACCCTCCATCCCCACCTACACCCTCACCCACCCTACACCACCACCTCCAGCCTCACCCACCCTCCATCCCCACCTACACCCTCACCCACCCTACACCACCACCTCCAGCCTCACCCACCCTCCATCCCCACCTACACCCTCACCCACCCTACACCACCACCTCCCCCATCACCAACCCTCCATCCCCACCTACACCCTCACCCACCCTACACCACCACCTCCCCCATCACCAACCCTCCACCCCCACTTCCACCCTCCCCCACCCTACACCACCACCTCCCCCATCACCAACCCTCCACCCCCACTTCCACCCTCCCCCACCCTACACCACCACCTCCCCCATCACCAACCCTCCACCCCCACTTCCACCCTCCCCCACCCTACACCACCACCTCCCCCATCACCCACCCTCCACAAGTGCACAAGTTTCATTACTAACACGTCTCAAATAAATGAACCAGTGCTCAGGTAAAAGTACAATCATTTCAGGTAAAAGTACAATATTAGTTAGACCATGTGTACCTAGCTAATAAGCGGACAATCTACTTAATAAGATGCATCATGTGAACACACTTGAAAAAAGGCTCCTCTGGGGTCAGACCAGAGCAGGAGGGGAGGAGCCTAAAGGTCTCCTCTGGGGTCAGACCAGAGCAGGAGGGGAGGAGCCTAAAGGTCTCCTCTGGGGTCAGACCAGAGCAGGAGGGGAGGAGCCTAAAGGTCTCCTCTGGGGTCAGACCAGAGCAGGAGGGGAGGAGCCTAAAGGTCTCCTCTGGGGTCAGACCAGAGCAGGAGGGGAGGAGCCTAAAGGTCTCCTCTGGGGTCAGACCAGAGCAGGAGGGGAGGAGCCTAAAGGTCTCCTCTGGGGTCAGACCAGAGCAGGAGGGGAGGAGCCTAAAGGTCTCCTCTGGGGTCAGACCAGAGCAGGAGGGGAGGAGCCTAAAGGTCTCCTCTGGGGTCAGACCAGAGCAGGAGGGGAGGAGCCTAAAGGTTTTTGTTGTTGCCTTTTTGGTAGAATCTATTTTAGAAAATATAATCCAGGTGTGCTGAAAAAGAGAGTAAAAATAAAGGGTCCAGCTCTCTCAGGTAATAGCTTTTCTAATCTGTTATGACCCCTGCCCCGCCTCCCTCCCCCTCTTCCACCACACACACACACACACACACACACACACACACACACACACACACACACACACACACACACACACACACACACACACACACACACACACACACCATATTCCCTTCAACATCGGCCCTTTCAACGGCAGCCCAGCCTCCCCTGGCTAGAGATGATTTGTGGGGCCGGTGTGTCGATCCTCACCTTATTAACCCTGAAGCATTCTGCTGCCTGTTGTTCTTTCCCTGAGCCTCCATGTTGTCTCCATGTTGTCTCCATCAGTTCAGTGAGATGGGTTTTTCTCACTGTTGACATAAGGCCGAACAGCCTGGGTACCGTATGGATGTTCTCCTCACAAATGACTCCCATGGACTAGATAGATTATGAAAGACATCAAAGGGGAAGGTAGAAAAACACGCATAGACGCAGAGAGAGAGGAGGAGAGAGAGAGAGGAGAGAGGAGAGAGAGAGAGGAGAGAGAGAGAGAGAGAGAGAGAGAGAGAGAGAGAGAGAGAGAGAGAGGAGAGAGAGAGAGAGAGAGAGAGAGAGAGAGAGAATGAGCATGGCTTAGCTAAGGTTAGCCCGTCGTAGCGTTTAGCTGTTCTGTACATGGGCACATTTAGCGGCCCATGAACCAGTAAACCTATAATTACAAACCCTTAACAACCAATGCGAGGCGAGGCGAGGCGAGGCGAGGCGAGGCGAGGCGAGGCGAGGCGAGGCGAGGCGAGGCGAGGCGAGGCGAGGCGAGGCGAGGCCAGCCTCCACACTGTAGTCCCTCTCCTCCGGGCTCGGGCGAGTTAAGCTCCACACTCAGCCAGCCGTGAAGCTGGAAGGTAATCGCAAGAGCAACATGTGCTACATCCTTACAGGAAAAGGGGGAGGGGCCAGGGGAGGGGGAGGGGGGGGGCTGAGGGAGGAGGGGCGGGCCAGGGGTGAGGAGGGAGGGGGGGAGGGGAGGCTGATGGTGATGAAATTTGTTCAATCCACTGCGTACATTTCCATATTTATCTCTTTGCGCCGGTAACATCCCCTCATTCCTTTGCATATAATTTGGCCCCAAAGAATAACCCCATAGTCTTGACAGCTTCCTCTCTCTTAGGTCTGTTGTTTTAACACTTGGTACCCGGGGCGAGACAAGGCTGTCAATGAGGATCACTTTGTTCTCCCACAATCAGGACGAGTCACATTGGATCCATATGCACTCCTTACCTCTCTCTCTCTCTCTCTCTCTCTCTCTCTCTCTCTCTCTCTCTCTCTCGCTCTCTCGCTCTCTCGCTCTCTCTCTCTCTCTCTCTCTCTCTCTCTCTCTCTCTCTCTCTCTCTCTCTCTCGCTCTCTCGCTCTCTCGCTCTCTCGCTCTCTCTCTGGCCCCGCCCTTGTGTGTCTGGCCCCGCCCCTTGTCCTCTCTCCTCCCCGGAGGTGATGCTCTTACCTGCTGGCTGCTGTAATAGATGAAGTATTGACTGCTCCTAGCTTCTGATGACGGAGCTGCAGGGCAGAACATGACTTTAATGAAACCTGAGACTGATCAGCATTCGCTCTGGAAGCTTCTCTTGCTTTTCTCCTCCTGAATGAACCTCGATGAGGTTAAGCTTTCTCTAAGTACATCAGGAGCTGAGCACTAGCATATGAATTAGGCCACACACACACACACACATACACACACACACACACACACACACATCTGCAATGGCATTTTGAAGTATCGCATTAGAAAATGTTGATCAAAACGGCAAAATTCAAACCATCTTCCTCTGATTCACATAATGGTGATTAGCTTGCTTGAGGTGGTTTTTAACTGATTCAAATCGAGTTAATTAACAAAAGCGGAGATGGAAACAACTTTGCAGAATCAATTCTGACGTAGCGAACTTTGAACTCACGTGACTTACGCTGTGGGCTTATTATCAAACTTTCCTCTGACCCCAAAACATGGCTTATGTCCCCGCCCGATATCCGTCATCGCTGACCTACTTTGTTTGCTCCAACTAGTTGATGGAAACACAACTAATTCACAGTTAATTCAAGTTTGCTTCGACTGTTTGATGGGAACCCAGCTATTTAGTCACAAGTACACAAGCAAGGTGGACACTGTGATGATAAAACCCCTATTTTGAATGCTTTGTATGCAGAAGGTCAATCTTCATCAGTTAGCATTTGGAAACCAGGGGCTAACACGCCACTAGCTAACTAACAGCCGTCTCCTTCGCCATCATTAAATGGCCTTTTTGCCAGCGTTCAAATGTTCTGATCGCATCTTAATGGCAGAGGATGAAAGGGAGATGGTGATGGTGTTCTTTGAGCGTACAAAATGGATCATCATCTAAATGGCGAGTATTAGCATGCTAAAATACATTTTGCGAGGCTTAGTGTGATAGCCGGGTTAGTTGATTAACTCTCAATTTGTCTAATTAAACACCAGCGCTATTTCAAATCACGGGGCTGTCAGAACCTCCCTCTGATCAGCTGGGGCCGACGCTCAGTTTAACAGATGGACCGAGTCACAGAGGGGCTCATCCAAATGGGAGGCAAGTATTATGTTTCCCTGTTAGAGCGATAGGAGCAGGAACAGGGGTTAGTCCACGACCCCGAGGCTGCCTCTGACCTCCACCTCCCAGCCTCCTCTTCCATCACTCCAACAGCGCAGAGCTCACAGGGCTAGCTTACGGCAAAAGTCGCTATGCCCTTGTGCACACTGATTTATGTAACACACACCCCCCCCCCCCCCCACACACACACACACACACACGAACGAGAGAGAGAGACAGAGACACGGTGGTGGTGATGGAGGGGTGGTGGGGGTGGAGGGGTGGTGGTGGGGATAGATGAGTGGTGGTGGGGATGGAGGGGTGGTGGGGGTGGAGGGGTGGTGGTGGGGATAGATGAGTGGTGGTGGGGATGGAGGGGTGGTGGGGGGGATGGAGGGGTGGTGGGGATGGAGGGGTGGTGGTGGGGATAGATGAGTGGTGGTGGGGATGGAGGGGTGGTGGTGGGGATAGATGAGTGGTGGTGGGGATGGAGGGGTGGTGGGGATGGAGGTGTGGTGGCGATGGAGGGGTTCTGGGGATGGAGGGGTGGTGGGGGTGGAGGGGTGGTGGTGGGGATGGAGTGGTGGTGGGGATGGAGGGGTGGTGGGGGTGGAGGGGTGGTGGTGGGGGTGGAGGGGTGGTGGGGGTGGAGGGGTGGTGGGGATGGAGGGGTGGTGGGGGTGGAGGGGTGGTGGTGGGGATAGATGAGTGGTGGTGGGGATGGAGGGGTGGTGGGGATGGAGGTGTGGTGGCGATGGAGGGGTTCTGGGGATGGAGGGGTGCTGAGGATGGAGGAGATGAGGCTAGAGAGTGGACATCAGGACCAACATATTGGCGCATGTCTCCACTGTACTTCTGTGTCTAATCCAATTGGTGGCAGGCTCTATTGGTTGGGCTGCAGCTAATGCTACAATTACCACAAAGAAACGGAACAAAACACAATAATAAAAAACCGACAATGAACTTCACTAGGAGCAATGATACAGGATTTTACTGTTTTTTTTTGTAACTGAATGTA